>CAJNIZ010000791.1:16141-30918 GCA_905231905.1 Symbiodinium pilosum | reverse complement strand
ACCTTGGGTACTGCCCCCACCCAGTAACAGTCTATATTAGGGGTCCTATTAAGGGCTATATGTAACCATGTTATAAATATTATCCAACTGTTACTGAGGGGGGGCAGTACCCAACCTAAACACTAAACCCTAAACCCTAAACCCTATGAACCCTAAACCCTAAGACCCTAAACTGCGGTAGTTCCATCCATATGTTTGTCCCTCTTGCTCCTTTGTTGCTTGCGGCCATCCCAGTTTCAGATGCATGCATCTTTGGGATGCTGAAGTGTTTGCATGAAACCCCCAAACGTATGTAATTAGAAGAATGGCATCTTGGGATATTGTTTAGGGGTCTTAATCATCTTACCTAATTTTGGGGTCCAGGCAATTATACTAACCTAGGTGGGTTTGTACCGTTTGGCAGAGTCAGAGTGGCGCAATGGCGCATCTGTCCGGGATATTGAGCCGGAGGGGCTACCACCCCTACTTGGATGATCTTGTGACTTAGTAAGTTTACCTACTATCCCTAGCAGCCTCTATTATAAACCCTATAACCCAAGTTACGGAGTGGACCCTAAACTCTAAACCCTACATACCCCTATATAACCTATATATAAACCCTATATTCCCTTTAAAGGGAGTAGACTTACAAAGTCAAGAGATCCTCCAAGTACTAAAATCCACCCTGGCTCCGCCCCACCTCCACCTGCACTAGCATCACCACCTAACCATGAAATTGTGTACCACCACGACCACCACCACTTAGGGTTTAGGGTTTAGGGCTTAGGGTCCACCACCACCACCACCGCCACCACCACCACCACCACCACCACCACCATCATCATCATCGTCGTCATCAAGAACGCACTACTATAACATGACCACCAATACGGTTTCAGTCACAATCTGCAGAGGAACGTTAGCTTTGTGCTCCAAATCTTTGCTCTCTGCAACAGCGAGGCAGCGCTAACTCGGAGGGAAATTTGGGGCATCACTGCCAAGAACGACCGATAACGTTGAGGATTTGTTGGGAAATTCACACTGGCCGTTACCATGCTACATTATGACAAGACACTAAAGGCTAAAAGGCATATGCTGCGCTGCCGCAACCTACAGTGGTCCCCTGTCAAGCTCCCCCAGACAAGTTATGTGACTTTCAAAATGGAGCGGGCGTCAACTGTCAAGAGGGGCCCTCGATCAGGCTTATCGTGCTAGGGCTTATCGTTGAGGTATGGAATGTGGAAAACCTACATGCGGATTATAAAGGGTGTACCACAGAGATCCATTGGTGCATTCAGCATTCACGGCCAGGAAGCCATATTATGTGAGCTGAAGCATCCCCTCTACAATCCTCAATAAGGACCCCCAGAATCTCCTCATAATCCCCATTGCATCTCTAGATTGCAGTTTAGGGTTTAGGGTTTTCAATGGGGCTGCATGCTGCTATAGTCCCTATATACTCCCATGCCAGTGGTCTGCCCTAACTTGTAATTTCCCAAAAGAGGGGGACCCCCCATTAGTCCGTATTCTGGGGACCCCCAAGCGGCACCCATAATTTTGGGAAACACTAAACCCTAGTCCCCGGCAGCTTAATCCCTCAGCCTATACTATCCTAAACCTTAAAAACCTTAGAACCATGAAAACCCTGAAACCCTAAAACCAGGGTTAGTTAGAACAATTTCACTTCCCAGTTTTAGGGCATTTTGGTACTATTCCGTAATTATATATACCACCATTTAGGGTGAGGTCGGATGAGGTCGCCTTAAATTGCCCAGTAGAACCCTAAACCCTAAACCCCTAAACCCTAATTCCCTAAATTTCCCGGGGACTAACTATCAGGCAAGGATGGCATCACCGTTGTCTGCATGCTCTTTCGCTCCTCGGCCTGCGTCAGGGAAAAGGGCATAAAGAAATGCATGCAAAAACCTCCAGAAACAGACTTCAGTCAGCGCGAGTTTAGGACTAGGGTTTAGGGAGGTCACCCTGAGAAAAAACGAACACAAATTGACAACTGACACAGAAACTTGGTTTATTTAGGGAACTGCGTAGGGTTCGTGGTGGCTGAAGCAAGTAAGATTATCATTTGTCTTAAAAACAAAATCGCAAGAAGAATGTAATCTTTTCCTGTATCGGTCACTATCGCAACCTTCCAAGATATAAAGAATACTTTCCATTTTCTTTTCCATAACCCCCTATATAACCCCTATATAATCTCTACATAGCCACTATAAAACCACTATATACCCCCCCCACTAGCCAACTCGAGGTACAGAATAGCACGCCCCCATGAACTGGGGATGCTCGTCGAGGATGGGCCGCGTGAGGGCTTGTTAAAATAATTGTCGCGGTTTAGGGTTTAGGGTTGCGGGATTCCCAAAATTAGGGGTACCTTATTGGGGTCCGTCCCCATAGTAAGGAGCATAATCTATTCGGGTCTATTTTGGTGTCTCCCTATTTCTGGAGACTACCTTTTGGGGCTGTCATTTATCGGGACTCAAACAAGGAGCACCTTGTTGACCACCCGCTAAACCCTAAACCTTGGACCCACGTTAGTTGCTTGTCAAGACGCATGTTTTCTGCGTCATCTTTCTGTGGACTTGTATGTTTGACTGACTTCGAAAGGTGGATGTGCGGGAAATCATCAAAACTCAAATGGCATACTGCGCAAATACTGATACCAGTTTGAGCTCTATTTGGGATGCCCCGTAGCGAAATTATACAAGGAAGCTAGCATGTCAACTGTTTGGGCCCCTATAGTACGTAAGTTCTATCAAGGCGGCGAGAATTCTGGCTCTGGCTCTGTAGGGCATGCATGGTGTGAATGCAGCCTGAGCGTAGGGACTACGTAGGACTAACCACATTGACACTGCCCGTGGGGGTCTGGAGGGAAGATGGTGTCAAAGATCAGGCCAAGTCTTTTTGAAGGTTCAGTTTGAGTAGTGTCCACCTTTTTTGGTAACGCCCCCTTCCGATAGGCAATGATAGGCAAGAAGGGTCTCGCGTCTTGGGAAGTTCCCATTTGCAGTTGCTCTCTTTTTCAGGGCTGCAACTACGTAACCCGAAACCCTCCATGAGGATATGTACCAGGCGAAGTATCTTGGCGCCATCTTCAGGGGATCCTGTGCGGTGTACCTCTAACAGGTATCATAAACCACCAGGTTAAGGGTTTAGTTTTAGGGTTTAGTTCCCGAACCCCCTAAACCCTAAACCGCGTTCAAAGCCAGGGTCCTCGGTTCTCCGGTGATCGATGAACATGGACATGACCAGGGCAAAGGTATCACGCTCCTGAAGCTAAACTCTACTAGAAAACCGTTAACACCCATTTCCCATCTTCTTTCCATTTGATTGTCCATTACTGGGCGTAATATACGCTAAACCCTACATGTCCCGCATGTATATATCCCTGTATATATCCCTATATACCCCTAAACCTTAACCCTAAACCCCTAGCACTAACTCTCCAAACCCTAAACAACTCGTGGAGATGGGAGCTAGCAAGGCTTTCAGCAGAGAAGTGTAGGGCTCGTGGGATTAGAGTTTGGATTCAGTGTATATCCTTGACCTTAAGCAGTGGTGAGGGATGTTTGGGGCTGATTGGTGGACAGTGGCTGAGGGATTTGTTGGTCCGGGGGGGGGTGTTTAAGGAACTCTGATCTATATATGTGGATTTCTCAAAATCTAGGGGTACAAGTTTGGGGTTTCTGTAGCAAGGACTATAGTATACTGCGGTCCATCTTGAGGTCCACTTATTTAGAGAAACTACCATATGATGTGCCGAAAAAAAATCAAGTCAACCAGTTGGGCCCATTCAGACCCCACGAAATCTAGACAAAGTCCCCTGGATTCGATTCGGGCTACAACCGGCTTACATTGGGCGACCCGACTTCTTTCTCATCCCGCAGGTCTTGGTCTGTGTTCATAGTCCTAGTCTCTGGGCTTCAGTAGGAATAAAGGGACCCTACTGGGAACCCCAAATAGGGAACCCCAAGAATATAGCAGGAATATAATGGAATATAAGGACCCCGGTAGGTATATTCTCATTATATACCTACTATATTCTTGGGGTTCCCTATTTGGGGTTCCCAGTAGGGTCCCTTTAAGGAATGTGCAAAGCCTAAGCCAACGTTGAGCTTGCCTTGGCCATGCACTGTATAAAGGACTTGAAGGCTACGCACTTGAATATTTGACCTGTCACCTTCAAGCGTTCTTGCGGTATAATCCCTACACTATAGAATCCTATCTGAACATTCCTTTTAACGCGCAGGGGGCAGCGAGGCGCAAATGTGGAGTGGAATTTGGAACCTAAGGTAAACACAGTTCTTAAAGAAGGATGTATGCGTATCGGCACATACATACGTATATAGATTAGATACATGCAGACAAGCAAGACAGTTCATGCATACACGTATACCATTCGTAGTGCCACTAAAACAAACCTCTGCAGTTTGTGCGTGCGCTGGGGTTCGCAACCCATGACACATGATCTTCGCCCACTGCAGGGCACACTGTAAAGAATCAAAAGAAATCCGGCCAAATTGTGTTTCTTCAAGGTGCACCGGCTTAAACTTGGGTTGTTGTCAACATTATGGTCCCTTTTTGGGTACCCTACATATTAGGTGCCGTATTATAATAGGGATCCAAAAAGGGACCATACTTTTGACAATCACCCACTTGCAGATGAAGACCCACAACTATCCCCTATATAACCCCTATATGTATTCCCTAGTTTCCATTTCATGTTCCATTTGGATTCTACATTATTGAGGTACATAATCCAAATATCTCCCGTATGATCACTGTGACGGACTCCCGCCAGAAGCTTGAAGGTCCTCTGGGTTGCCCAGGACGAATGCTATGGCCTCCCAGTTTAGGGCATGGGCTTTAGGGCTTAGAGTGTAGGCTTTAGGGTAGTCGAGCTTCAGTGGGATTAGGGCTTACGTGGGAGCTGAATGCTCTGGGGGGGCGGTTAGGCTTGAACATGGTCTTTTGGGTGTAGGATCAGCTTGGGGCTCATAGGGTCTAGAGCTTAGACCTTCTGAGCGGATTCCGCAACAGCCGATTTTGACCACAATTGACTTAAAAATGAAGCCTCCAGTGTTGGACCACTTTGTGAGTCTTGCCAATCGGAGGTCAGAATTTCAGCATGAGGTTTAGTGATCTGGCGCTAGAGCCTCAGACGGAAAGCGCACATTCATGAATTCATTAAATGACTGAAGACTCTTTCCCTGGCCTCTACTGCGTACCGCCGCCCATTGTCATCCACGCTGAACACTCTAAAACCTAAACCTCGGAAACTCCTCCCACCATACGACAGTTATATATGACCAATCTCAATTAAGGCTCTAATAATATCAAAGAAGGTAAATCTCTGGGCACCACTGCTACAGGGTGGGGGGGCAGTATCCAACCTAAATGGCCCAATCGTAAACCCCAAACCCCCAATCCCTAAACCCTGAAGGCCCTCAACTCCAACCTGGATAGCCAAAACAAACCCTCACCCCTAACCCTAAACCGTAATAGTTTCCCATGTTCAGCTTTCTTTCCATTATCCCTATATATCCCCTACCCTAAAACCTAAACCCTAAACTGCGCCTGCCCTTCCTGAAGCAAGAAGCAGACGCAAAGGTCGTGCAGCGGCAGGCCAGACTCCTCCTGTGCTTCCTGGCTTCTAGAGACAGATTTTGTTATAAGTACTATTATTAGCTACAGTATCATTACTTTTAATAGTAATAGTATTACTATCATGATTGTTAGCAATATTGTTATTCGTAATAGTATTACCCTTATTCGTAGTATTATTCTTAGTATGAGTAGTATCTTAATAGTATTCATAATCAGGGTGCAGGACTTAGGGTTGCGGGCCTATATGGTTAAAGGATCTGGGCTTAGTTTTAGGGATTGGGCCTGGGGTTGTGGAGTTCAGGGCTTAGGGGTGAAAGCTTGGGACCTTAGGCGGGCGTTCGAATTTGAGGTTTAGGGTATAGGGGCTGTGGTATTGGGATTCGAGGTCCACGGCCCAGGACTTATGACCATCCAGAAATACAACAGCCCAACTTTCGCTCAACATGTTCACTACCTGAAGTGTCTCAAAACAGGTCTACTTCCAGAGACCTGGGTGAAATAAAGTCATTGGAACATGGTCATGAGATGGGTGCCCCTTATGCGATCATGTGAGAACACTTGCGTCTACATCCTTAAACTAAGGTGGAAACCAAAGAAGATCTCTCTCCGCAAACCGGCCGGACACCAGTATATTAGACTCTCGTGCGTCCCGCATAGGGCCGAATACTGCAGCAGCGCGAATACTTAATTGGACGACGGTTTGTGGCACCGCATGCCACTGCATAAGCAGTTTCTTGGTCCTGGACATCTGGGAGGACTTGAAGCACCCCCCCCGATACCCGCATGCATACAAAGCTGAGTGGCGTCTTTTTTTGGTGATTGAAACTGGTAAGCATATATGGTAATTTCCCTATAGGGGGACCCCAAGATAGATCCCACTATATACTATAGTCGTTAGTATAGAGACCCCCAAAAAGGTACCCATAATTTTGGGAAACCCTCATATGATGCTTATAGAATGCCATATCCTGAAGGATGATCTGATCTTGCTCTGCTTGAGGACCCTGGCAGCCCCAAATAAAGTACTCACCCTAAACCCCCTAAACTCTAATTACACCCTAAACCCTGAACCCTCAACCCTCGAAAACTCTAAACCCTGAAACCCACTAAAACTCTAAACTCTAAACCCTGAACCCTAAACCCCCTAAAACTCCAAACCCCAAAGCCTGAACCCTAAACCCCCTAAACTCTAAACCTTCAAAACTGAACTCCAAATGGTAGTTTCCCAAAATAGGGGGACCCCAATTATAGACCCCAAAATACTAGAATCCTTATTATGGGTACCCCCAAAAAAGTACCCCTAATTTTGGGAAACCCCCAAATCCTAAACCCTGAAGCCTAAACCTTTACCTGAGCCTTCTGGGCGCCCCGGCGATGCCAACGCAGACCTCACGGAAGGGAGAGTTAAGGGTTTAGGGGTTTAGGGTTTAGGCTTCAGGGTTTGGGGGTTTAGGGGTTTAGGCTTTAGGGTTGGGGTTTAGGGTTTGGGGGTTGGGGTTTAGGGTTTAGTGTTTAGGGGTTTAGGGGGTTCAGGAGGTGTAGGGTTTAGGGTTTGATAGTAATAATAGAGGGCTGAGGATGAATAGTAGTAGCAATAGGCGTAACAGTAATAGTAACAATAATAAGAAGAATAAAAGCAACAATAAAAATTGTGGCAATAACAGTAATAAATATAGTAACCATGTTATGGTATCATAGTGGGAAGGTTCATGATCGCGGGTGACTTCTACAGGGGAGGCAAGTAAGTCTACTGAGCTCGATTTTGGTATGAGGGAGCAATTATGGCAAGTAGGGAGGACAGACAAGGTTTGTGGGTGGAAGAGGTTTGGGTTTAGGGTCCCACCCTATGCGCCAACCACGGGTCTCCCAATCTATAAACCCTCAACCCACAGCCCTATCCCTGAACACAAAGATCCCCTCCAACTAATATCACAGCTCCCCACCCCCGAATATTACATATCCTACATGCAAGAAAAAACCACTGGGGGTTGGGGGTTTCAAGCCCTTAGCCCCATAAACCCAAAGCTCTAATCCCTCAACCCTTAAAAGACGGAAGCCTGGTCAATGGACTCCAGCGACACAGCTCTTCGTTTCGCCTCCTGGGGATGGATCTCAAGGATATTAAGGCCTCGGGTTTACGGGTTTAGCCTTTAGGGTTTTAAGAATTATAAGGTCTAGGGATCTAGGGTGTAGGGTCTAAGGTGTTACTAAAGGATTAGAGACCCTAATCATTCAGGGTTTACGATAAGGTGATTGAGGGGTTGCTAGGGGCATATGGTACATTGGCTGACTCCAGGGCCCTTCAAAGTAGCGCTCGAGATGGATGAGGATGGTTTATGGCTTCGTTTGCCTGGGATTGGGGTTTAGGGTAGCCGGCGTAGACATCAAGGCTTGTCGTTTTAAGCTGGATGTCTGAGATCGGCTATTCGCATACAGCCTCCAAAATCTACTAAGAAGTACTCAACATACCCCAGCGGCATACCCCCACAAGAAGTTAAGGGTGTGCCAAAATTCCCCTTGTACTTTAAAAATGTGAAGTTAAGGGGCAAGGGTTTGAGGTATGTTGAATACTTTTTGGAAACATCCCAAACCCTAACTTTGACATCCCAACGGCTCCTCGCGATCTTACTTTAGGGCCCAAATACCCTACTATTAATTAATGGTATCTGGGCTCTACAACCCCATTATTTGGGTCCTTAGACCCTTGGGGTAAAGGAGAACCTCTTTCATTCATTGAGAATCCCCATGCAACGCCAAGGCCCCTCTGCCTCCCCCCCCAGCGACCCTTGAGAAATCACCGTTTCAGTGCCTTGGGCGCCTGACAGTTGGGGGTTTGGCACCACTGTTGAGGAACTCATGAAATTTGATTTACTGGGAACTGTAAAGAAGCCTTCCGTGACAACGGATATCCCGTGCTAATGATATATATATATATCTCTGTCTATATGGGCAACAGCCAATAATTCCTACATAAATAATTAAGGGACAAGGTTCTATTCCGGAATATATTAATCAGGGACTAAATTAAGCTACCAAAGGGGCCTCTATATCCACCCTTCATGGTGCCTGAATACTCCTAATCTTGACAGTAGCTCATGTAAAAAACATGTGTGTATGTCTGTGTCGTATAATGTCACAAGATTTCCTCAGGTTTTTGACTGCTTGGAGCGTCAGCCTTCGGGTGCTTTGAAGGTTTGAGTATGGAAGGATGCACATCTCAGGCTACTCAATCTACGGCGGTTGAGGATTTAGGGTTTACCGGTTTGGGCTTTCGGGTGCTCAAATTCACAATATAGTAGTTTCCTTTTCTTTTCCGTTATCCCTGTATAACGGTATATAACCCTATATAATCCCTATAACCCCTTAAGCCCCAAATAGCAATGGTTTTCAGTATCAGCTCAACTCTAGCCATTTATTTATAATTCTGCTCCGTCCTCACGCCCGCCCATGCATGTTGTACAAGTACCCCTGACGGAACATGGGTTTTCCTCCGCTGGGTGAACTTCTGTGCTATACTTAACCCAAAAGCTCCATGTGGCTCTAGAGTATACACCTCTAGAGTAAGTATCTGCCAAGCTCGCTGGGCCCCAAGCATCTACTAAATATCTACATGGGCCCTTCGGGTAAACAGTACTGGTAATTGCACACTTGCAGGAGGAGCCTTTCTTACTGCACAGGGCATGAGAGGAGGGTTGCAAGAATGAAGCCTGAACAGCTATTTCGAGACCTGCCCATATTTGGGCTGTTGGAGAACTCATTGAAGGCCGCTATGGATTTAAAATGACATAATATTACATGAAAGCTGTGCAGAGCTATTACGGAAAGTGCCTGGATCGCGTAAGAAAAAGCAGCCTATCTCCAGAGAAACTGCCTCTTACTACCTTACATGGCTGATTCCTCAAGCTATCCCCCAAGCCACAAACCTGTGAAACCAACGTCCCAAACCCGGATCTACACCAGACCTCTGAACCCTGAACCGGAGCCTTCTTGCCCAGGCGCTGGATCACAAGGTAGCGTAACTGAAGACACGCAATCACACCGGCAGATTAAAAGCTTTGGGTTGCAGGGCAGAAGGCAGTGAATCATCTGATTCTGTTTCATCGTCATGCCAGTGCAGTTGAGTCCAGTACATGGCGCTACCACAGCCGTACGGTGTCAAGGGCCGTTACACTGTAAAATGGTACAGAAGTTTCTCAGGAATGCGGGTCTCCGAGGCACTGCGCTCATAAACAACTGAGTGCGGCATTAGTTTTCTGCTGCTTGAATATGTTGATCCTTAAAAGTGTGACAGAATGCAGTTACGAGCTACGATGTGGCGGGAAGTTTGTCCCTTCGCAGGCAGGAACAGCTAGACAAATCGACGTACCGAAACAAGTCATGACTGTTGTATCAGTAGCTGCATAAGACCATCCCCTGTGCTGTCTGCAGTATCTGCACGAACAGAAAACAACGCTGCAGCAACGACCTGCACCAGCACCAGCAAGAGCTAGCAGCAGCAACAGCAACATTGATGGCAACCCTAGTTACATTAGTGAGCACCTTACTTCTAGTATGCTTCATCAGTAGGAGAGGTATGCTTTAATAAGCACAGGCATACATAAATAACCAGTTGTAACCCTGTTTGGAGTAAGTATCAGCACTTATGCGTACACATGCACCTCCAAGTAAACCCGAAACTGGGTTGCTGCTAAAAATTGAGTAAAGCTATGATCTAAACGAACCGTATCAATCACCTACTACATACCCAAACTCTTGCCACTCAATTTGAGCCATGGTCTAGACTCCTAGCATCCCCCTTTTTAACACCTGCAATACTTCCCTATTCAATTCCCTATATAACCCTCCTTCAAGGAGTTTAGACAACAGCAACTTTGAAGTCCGTAACAGCAACCCAGTAAGCTGTATTCCTGGTCCACCTGCTTGTCGAGGGCGATCCAGCAGTCGACTGCGCTGCCGTTGAGGGCCACAACTGCCACCCTCCTGCATCAGCCGTAGACCTACTGGTGCTTAAGGACGGCTTAAGTATAAGGATTATTATCGGGATCCACTCCCCCACCCTCCCTTGATGAAGAACCAGTAAGTAGAATACTAGAGAACTTGAGGACTCGTGGGTGCAGCAGATAAATTAAAACCAAATGCATTGTAAATTGAGTGGGGCTAAGGGTTTAGGAAGGATCTTGGCAACAAATGGCCCTTCCAAGAGTCATATGGTACATGGGGCCGTCATTTGGGCGGGGGGTGACCTGGGGCAATCAACAGAAACCTAGGAACCCACTACTGAGAGTGCAGTCTAGCGCAGCTCGCAGCAAAAGTTGCCGTTAGAAAAGAAACGTTGCATCAAAAATGCTACCCCAAACTCTTGGACGCCAATTTCAATATAACCCCGAAAACCGAAAACCTGAACCCTGAATCCAAACCCTATGCCCTAAATCCTAGACCCTAAACCTTAAACAGTATATGGCCCCCATACTTGGAGGGTCATGGGAACTTTATAAGTGGAATAATAACCCCTATAACTCGTATAGTAACCCAGGTTATCCCCATTATTAACCTACTTGTTAAGTCCCCCTGACCCTCCAAGTAACCCCTTTAAAGGTACCCATAATTTTGGGAAACCCTACCAACCCTAAGCCCGAAAATCAACCCACAGGGTTTGTTCAAAATCACTTGAACCAGGGTTTAGGGGTTTAGGGTTTTAGGGTTTAGTCTTCCATGCGAGTAACAGTCAATGTTTCCTGCATAATTTGATCATCGTGGGATTCCCTATTAAGGACTATATTAGGGTTGCGAGGGCCTGGTCCTGACAAGGTTGGGGAAATGCACAAGTTGACAAATTACGTTCGGTAGTCGTTGAATAGTCCGCTTTGCAGCCCCTTTGAAGGTGGTGCCCCATTCCAAACCGACTCCAAACGGATCCTCAAACGGACCCCCAAGCAGACTCCCAAACAGATTCCCAGACGGACTTATCTTCCAACGGATTGCAGAACGGACTCCCAAACGGACTCCCAAACTGACTTTGTTAGTTTCCGAGGTTTGCGAGAGTTAGCAGAAAACAGGCTTTCACAACACATGCTTAACTACAAGAGGGAGCCCTAGTCCACTGTTCAGGGTCCCTTAACAAGGCATCTTGAGGTCCCTCAAAAATTGCAAGAAAGGTTCCTTGGACATGGTAGTAGCAGTAGTAGTAGTAGTAGTAGCAGCAGCAGTAGTAGTAGTAGGTTTAGGGGTTTCCATTTAATCTTTCATGTTCTTCTTCATTTGACTCTCCATTCTTGGACCCTATACCGCTACACACCTATATAGGCCATTGTCTTAACTCCTAGTCCTAGTACCCCCTCAATTAGCCTTGTATTTGTTCCCTATGTAGCCCCCCATATAGCCCCTTTTCAGATGCTTAGACTGTAGCTCATGAACACCCTCCATACCCTGGTTGCGGCTGCCGATGTCAAGTACTATGAAGCCTCCAGGCACATCTTCCGAAACACACAGAAACGATATTCCTACCTGCAACCCCAAATTGCCTACTACAACTCAACTTGCTGGTGCTTAAGGGATAGGGGGTGAGTGGACCCCTACAATCATCCATACCCTTAAAGGTCCCTATATTCACTCCCCCCCCTCCCCCTTAAGCACCAACAAGTTAGATTTGGGCTAATACTGCCAAGCTGTAGGTCATTACGGATACGTGGCAGACCGAACATGTCTCTAATGCAGTCCCATCAGAAGACCCAAGCCTATATGTCCGTATCCACCCGCAGTTGATTGTTCCATTTTATCGTTTCCATTAGATTCTCTGCTTGTTGGGGGAACATCCCTGAGTCCCCAAAGCCTATATCCCTAGATCCCTAGATGATTGCGATGTTTGCTGGGCTACTCCAGGAGGTCTCCGCACTTGCCCAGTCCTGCCACGGACAAGGTCCCTGGTGAAGGCAGCTATGGCCTGCTTACTTGGAAGTTCATGAGTGGCTTATAGGGTTCACGGTTTAGGGCTATAAGGGTCTATGGGTCTTACTTGGAAGTTGAAGCTGACATGGCCCCCTGTTCAGGGGAGCATGTCTCCCCGGCTCCTGGCTTTTGTTTTCACAGGTACGCATGCCGTTCAAGCGTGTTCAGCTATGCATACCCTCAACCACTATCCAAACAAAGATCCTGGAACCCATCTTATACCCCCAGAAGGATCTAGCAGGTAGAGTTGTACCCTCGCTTGCTACGGGGTGATCTCTAGAAAGCCTCAAGGATCTACTCTCTAGATACTAAACCCTAGAGTCGACACCCTAACTCCTAAACCCCAAAGGCTTCATCAAGGATTGCTTCCATCCTCCCAAGAGTCTGTGTACGAGTGGGTGCTGCAGCTACTGTCTTCGAAATCCTGTTGTATATTTGGGCTATATGGGGAGATGTAAGGTTGGTGTTTCAAGAAGCTTTCGGCGGCTCTAGAGTGAGGGTTTTGCGTATTGGGGTGTATATAGATATGGCCCCCGGTTATGGAAATCACTGAAATCTAGACCCGAAATCCCCAAATCAGAGCGTGGTAAGCATAGCGTTCTGTTTCCTGAGCAAGCATGCAAGGTATGGGCCCCACACAATGTACAGAGCATTTGACTTTTGAAAATGGCTCGTTATTCATTCTCTACCAACGAGCAAGGAGATGTGCACATCACGATGCGGGTCATGCAATGGAAAAAACGGTCGCCGGCTGCGCCCTGAAAAAAACTGCGCTATCTCGGCATGAAGATCGGCACTACTTATTGGAAACTTGCACGTTGGCAAGTCTCTGGAAGAGAACTAGTCAAAATTGTCCTGTATAGCTTCCTCTTGGGATCCCCCCTACACTCCCTTAATAATCTCCTAAGGTCCCTATGGAGTAACTAGTAGGGGGATGTAGGGTGCCTAGGGGGACCGGCTAGCAAGAACTTCAGACAAACCCGCACCAGGTCTTGCTTGACACTCGTCCCCCTTAAGTAGATAGAATATTGGGTTTTATAGGGGTTATATAGGGATAATGGAAAAAGAAAATGGAAACTACTATATTATAATAGCGTATATATATATATATGTAATACTCTCGCTGAATTCAGAAACCTAGATTGCAATGTTTTCGGTTTACCCTTTAGGGCTTCTGAACCCCAAACCAATACCATCAACCCTCAAGCCGAAACATGACACCGGACACCCCAAACTATCCAAATGCGAAACTCAACCCTAAATTGAAACCCTGAACCCTAAACCCTAACCCCCAACGCGCGAAACCCTAGCCCTGAACCCTCGGGGTTTCCCTCCCACTAACAGTAATGACCACAAACATCATCCTCGGCTCCAAACGTAGGTAAAGTAACAGCCCAAAACACCTAGATTAGGGTTTAGGGTTAAGCTGCAGCCGGAAAGGCCAGTGTTCTACTTTTTTGGGGTTCAGGATGGGTCCTGCATACTCACATTCCCTTCATATCCCCTGAAACGAAAAAAAAACTCCGCAGACGTCATGTCAAAGATGTTTCCAATATGTAGGGCCTCTTCTGCGTACTGCTTTAAATGTAGGGGGAAAGATTCCTTCTCTTCAAAACCCCCTACCTGGACCCCAAAAGTATGTAAAATAATGGCCTTTAGGGCCATTATTAGGGGTTTAGGACTATCATTTTACATACTTTTGGGGTTTAGGTACCCCCTTAACCCTAAACCCTAAACCCCCTAAACCCTAAACCCCTAAACCCTAAACCCTTTAAGATCTGACCTCAGAGGAGCTAGGATCCGTGAAGCTGGGAAGCGCCTCGTCCTGCATCTTATGAGGTGTGAAGTTTTGGATGGGTGGGAGGGTTTAGGGTTTAGGGCTTAGGGTTTAGCCATTTAGGGCTTAGGATTACAACGTCCAGAGTTAGGCTGCGTTAAGGTGAACCCCAAAAAGGTAGAAACCATGATGCGAAAATGCTGGTGACCCTTGGGCTACTGGTCTGTAAGAAAGCCTGCTGCTGGGGCCCACAAATCCATACAAAATACCTACTTTGGGCGATTTGGATCCTGCAGGCGCTTCTCAATCTTCCAAAAGAATATGAGAGCCAGAATGGAAGGCACTAGCTTAGGTGGACCCCCCACCCAGTAATAGTGACTATAGGGGATAATAGGGATTATATTAGGGTCCTCGTATATTCCTATTCTACCACTATTACAGGGTGGGGGGTCCT
>CAJNIZ010000791.1:0-16041 GCA_905231905.1 Symbiodinium pilosum | reverse complement strand
CCTAAGCCCTAAACCCTGAAGCCAAGGCAAGGAGCAGAAAGCAGCCACAGCCCTGCGAGTGCTGCAATCAAGGCTTGAAAGTACACGTTGAGGTGATCGATGTGCCAGGAAAGCTTGTATGCCTCTATCAATCCCTAGAAGCCCAGTTACCTACATATTGGGTTCCTGTCCTTAAGTCCATTTATGATTTTACGTTATCTGTAACCCAAGGACCTAATACATCTGTTCCTGGGCTTCCAGGGAAGAGTGTAGACCCATGATTAATAGACCCCGTCCCTTTAAGGGCCTTAATCTTAGGATCATTACTATAATCCCTATTAGGGGGAGGGGGTTAATAATCAGGGGTCTGGGTTAGGCTTCAATGGGTGCGAAAGGGACAAAGGCAACAGCCACGGGCCCATGGAGGCTTGTTGTAGCTCATTCGGATCTGACGTTGCGCAATGATAATGGTAGCTTCCATAAATACGGGACTACCAATATAGACACCAAAGTGCTATGATCCTTACTATAAGGACCCCAAATCGGACATAGTCTACATGCAAGTCTCTAAACCCTAACCCCTGAACCCCAAACTGCTTTAAGCCCTCATCCCAGAGATCTCCATGACCCTGGTCCAGGCCCTACATGGAGGGTCAGAAGACTTCGTAAGCATACCTACACAGGGTTTAGGGCTCAGGGTTTAAGGTTTAGGGTATGTAACCCCCATAATCCGTGTTACAACCCTACAGCCATCCCCATATTTACCCTACGTACTAAGTCTCCCCTGACAACCGTGAAAAATATAGTAGCTTCCACAATCCGCTCCATAATTCTTGAATTAACCTACTTACTATGTCGCCCTGACCCCCAAGTAAAATCCTACTCCCTAGTAAAGTGTGAATCTTAAAAGCTGGCTCAGCCTATTACGGGTGTAGAGTTTGGGTTATCGTAGTCACGGGTGTCCAGCCCAGGGAAAACCGGTCCAACGGCTTTTTTTTTGGGGGGGGGGTTGGGGGTTTAGCGTTTATGTTTATATGGGGTTTACGGTGTAGGATGTATCCTGAAAACGACCGGTTCCAAAACGTATCGGTCAATCAAGGGGGTTCCCACCATACATGTTACAGCATTTTTTTGCAATAGCACCGGGACCCCGTTTTGGAAACAAAAACAATCCTAAGGGTCCAAGGACCTAAATGACAGTGCTCTAGGGCCCAAATACTATAATATCAAAGATATTTGGGCCCTAAAACCCTATTATTTGGGTCCTTGGATGCTTAGGGAAGTAGACAACTTGCCAACCAAACTCTTTGTGCTGGGTAGACGGTCAGGAAGGTGGAGACGAGGCAGATTCGTCCAGTCCAACGATGCACAACAAGACCTTCACTGAAGGATTCAGAAGGAAACCTTTCCCCTAACACTAAACCCCCTAAACCCAAGTTTCCCCAAGCCACTAATGATAAATGTTCCCCGCGATGATACACTGGTGTGGGTTCGGGTCCGGGGTCCAGGGTGTAGGGTCTATAGGCTGGGTTGCTGTTAAGGAGCTAATTTAAATTACTATATTGGCGAAGCCACACTAAATGCTATCTATATATATATATATACACCCATTATGGTAGCTTAGTTTAAGTTCTTTAACAGCAACCCAGTAGGAGCTCCGGTTTGGGTTCTAAGTCTTCTATGAAATCTGTTTCCAGTACTCCCTAAACTGGAAAGCAAGAACTCTCCATGTGAGGGTGCACAAGAATTGCCGGACAACTGGGCTTTGAGAATCTGAAATCTAAGCATAAACTTCGAATCACGCGGGCTGCACAGTGCTCCTGCGACATGTAAAAGGCTGCTCCAATATGTCCCAAGGGGCTCTGTTTTCGAACAATCTTCCAGCACTGCGTGATGGACAGCAAGAGTGGACCTCAGGGCACACTACGGAAACCAGACCAAACAACCTGACGTCGCAAGGTCATAGAGGTCTTGCATAAAGCTCCTAAATTCGGCGGCATGTTATGATTGGACTTCCTCACAGCGGAAATCCTCTTTATGCTGGGCTCCTGTCGTAGCGCGACTTCCCAGATTCCAGTCTCTACGAGTATCTGCGGAGACCCCAGCCTCATCAGGTCGCAAATTCCGTATCCTACTCAAGGGTTTAGGGTTTAAACCCAAAACCCTGAACCCTGAACCCAAAACCTTTAACGCTCAAACTCTAAACCCTAAACCCTAAAACTCTAAAACCTAAACCCTTAAACCCTTAAACCCAAAACCCTTGAACTCCACACCCTAAACCCTAAAACTCTTAAGCCCTGAACCCTCAAACTCTAAACCCTAAACCCTCAAACTCTAAACTCGAAACTGGGGATTCCCGGTAAAGCCCTCAGCCCCCCGGTCCTGCTGAAGTGAGGATGTGAACAAAGAGGATGAATCCCACCTTAAAAGGGAGCTTAGGGTTTAGGGTTTAGGGTTTGGGGTTTGAGGCTTAGGGTTTAGGGTTTGGGGTGTAAGGTTTAGGGTTTGGGGTTTAGGGCTGAGGGTTTAAGGCTTAGGGTTTGGGGTGTAAGGTTTAGGGTTTGGTGTTTAAGGCTTAGGGTTCAGGGTTTAGGGTTTGGGGTTTAGGGTTTTAGGAATCCCGCCTTCTGGGTTGCTGCTGAGGAACTTAGATTAAGTTACCATAATGGGTATCTAGGGTTTAGGATGTAGGGCATTAAGGAACTTAATCTAAGTTGCGGAAATGGGCATATACAGTAATTACTGGGGTTTCCCCAAGATATAGAAACTTAAACTAAGTTCCTTAGCCGCAACCCAGCCTTAGGCAGCGGAACGCGGTATTTGTCCAAGAAATACCTGGGCATCGGGCTCAGGGTTTAGGTCTAGCGCTTAAGGTTTGGGTTTGAATTCTGAGGTTTGGGAGTTGGGGCTTTGGTTTTGCTTTCATATGGCATTGCAATGCAAGCACGTTTTCTGCCATAAGGCTCTCGGGTGCGATATTTCTTGTGCCTGTGCGCTGCAGGCGCATACCTGCTATCACTCAAGAGAGCGGGAAGGGCTCGCCACCCCCTCACTGTGCCCAGTGCCTTCATCGGCTCAAAAATTCGGAGCGCCCAAGCAACACCAAGCTGCACAGGGCGGTAAAGCACGTCATGGCCAGGCTGGTTGTGGTTGAGCACATGATAGTCGTAGAGATTGAACCTCGCCAGGATGTAATGAGGGATCATATTCGGAATTACTGTTGAAAAACAAACAAAAACTTCTCAACTTCTTGTCTGAGGAGCAAGAAGAGAGCGTCATACGCCAGGAGAGTAAGCGCAACCACATCTTCCGCTCCCATCGCGGGCAGAACACAAGACCCTGACCGCTTGGCCCCTCAATCCTGCGCAACTACGCTCTAATCCCTGTAAAACACGAACAAACAAACTAGGCGCTGACCTTTGACCTTGGCTGGTTAAGGGTGTGGGTTTTAGGGTTTAGGGTTCAGGCTTTAGGGTTCAGGCTTTAGGGATCAGGGTTGAGGTTTCAGGGTTGAGGTTTCAGGGTTTAAGGTCTGAAGCCTGCACACTGAACTTTGTAGGGTGCGGTAACGCTCACCGCAACGCAAGCTGTGTGGCGGAAGCCTTGAGGGGGAAAAAAGCGGTGATGCACGCGCAAGGCTCAGCACAAGATCCATGTCATAGGTAGGGTTTAGTGTTTCAGGTGAGGGTTATGTATGTAGGGGTTTATAGTATATAGGGATTGTCTTTTTGCAGCCCTAAACCCTAGACCCTGCTGAAGTGGAATTTTCTCCCATTCGCTAATTTCCAAAGACGCGGTTCAGGGTTTAGGGTTCCCCACCCCTATATATGACATACCTCCTCAATGTCTCTTACAATCTCCGAGCGAGGCATCAGCAATCTTCAAGATTTAGGTCAATCAGCATGATACCTGATACTAAGCCCAGACGGGCTGAGAAGGAGTCTAGGACTCTATTCGAATTTGAAGGGCCCCCGTTTTAAGGGTTTAAGGTTTAGGGTTGAACCCCAAAACCAATTCCAGCCTCTTTGAGCCTCGAGTGATCTAATAGCTGCTGTAAGCCTGGGTGGGTGAGGGCTTGGGTGGTTACGGAGAAGCTCTCGCCACTAATTGAAAATCATATGGGCAAGTTAATGGGAATTGTGTTTCCGTAGATTTTATACCCCTTCCTTACCGCCTCGTGGCTTTAAACCCTAACCTGTAAAACCTCAAAATAGCAAACTAGATCCCCAAGAGCTTCATCGGGAAGCTCAACCTGGCACGCCAAACACCGCATTCTCACATATATCTTCATATCTATATATATATATGTATATCTAAATCTATATATACACATATATATATATATATGGAGGACCCCCACCCTGTAATAGTGGCAGAATAGGAATATAAGGGGGCCCTAATATAGCCCTTATTCTCCCTTTCAGCCACTATTTCAGGAACCCCACTCGCCAAACACCGGATCCGTTCAAAAAAGCCTGAACCCCTCAACCCTAGACCCTAAACACAAAACCCTACACCCTAAACCCTGCACCCTAAATTCTAAATCCCAAGCCGGCCTCCAGCATGCCACTATGGAGCACAAGCCCGGGGTGGACGGGAGGAAGCGGTGGCATCTCGAGGCTCAAAAAAGAGAACCCCTATGGTTTAGGGTTTAGGGCTACCTTTAAAGGGGGTTCTGGGGGTTACATGGGGATAATGGAAAATAAAATGGAAGCTACTATTTAGGGTTTAGGGCTTAGGGTTTAGGGTTTCCCAAGATTAGGGGTACCCCTTTGGGGGTTCCCATGATAAGGATTATGGTATACATTGGGGTCTATATTGGGTCCCTCTATTTAGGAAACTACCATATTGGGGCCATTTAGAGAACTTCCAGGGAAAGCTTGGCGACTGCATGTGACTGAGTCACCGTCTCTAGTAGGGTAATAAGCCGGACTCTCAAACTATGCTGCTTCTAGGGGTCTTGGATCATGATTTCACCTACTGCGGGGGTCCAAGTGAGGGCTTGCTACATAGATAGATAGATAGATAGATAGATAGATGGACAAACACATGAATAGATGTATGTATGTCATAGTATGTACTTGTTCTTCTACTATTTCTGAGAGAGGCTAGCTTTGGAGCCTTCTGTATAGGACAATCGTTCTGAAGGACTGGAAGCCCTAAACCTTCAACTCTAAGTGCTAAACCCTAAGCCTGGTTGTAGGCTTCAAGGGTCGAGGGTTGAGAACCTGGCGCTCTAGCATGGCACTTTGTTCACATCTCGCATCCTCAAGGTGGGGGCACAAAGCACCTCTACCTCTTAGGGTCTAGGGTTTAGGGTTTAGGGAATAAGGCTTAGGGTTTAGGACATAAGGAACCCTAAACCCCTAAACCCTAAACCCTAAACCCTTAATAGGGTATAGGGCATAGGGTGTCGGAGGGAAGGCCACTCACTGCTGCGCAAGTTGCGCAAAGTCCAAACCATCGGACCCCAAACTCATCAAGCACTCTTTCAGATAGATGCACATCCCCTTAATGAACCCAGGGATAAGGGTTAAGGTTTTAGGGTCTAACACCTAGTATCCCCTTTAAGAACCCTGTAATACTCCCCTATATAATCCCCTGTGTCACCTCCCATATAACCCCCTTCAAGGAGTCTAGACTATGGTAGACATGCTCTCGTAGCAGTAAACTGTAAACTGGCCTACCATCTCCAAAGGTAATTGTAGCATGCTGATTTTTCTGAGCAAGCGCTCCAGGGCAGTGAGGCAGAGCAAGAGAGAGCACACCCTGGAAAAAAAAAAGTCCAAGTCATCCGAGAACCTCAACTTCCCTCTCCCGAAAGCTGTACGTAATCCCCCCAGACCTATAAAAGACATGTGATTTCAATAGTTCCCTAGCGTTGTACTACAGTTACCTTGAAAAATCATTCAGAAAGAAGCTCGCATCAAAGATATCATTTGTGCTGCTATTCTTGTTGCCCTACACATGTGACTGTATTTGATAAGGCCGAAGAAGGCCTGCGACCCCCAGGTGGAGGCGTCAGAGGTCAGCGTGAGGTCCGTTGGCGTTGAGGTTGCCTGCGCTGTGGGGCGGGTTTAGGGCTTACGGTTTAGGGTTTTAGGGTTGAGGGTTTACGGCTTAGGGTTTAGGGTTTAAAGGCTTTAGGGTTTAAAGGCTTTAGGGTTTAGCTTAAGTCATTCCCCCTTACATTAACCGTTACCACAGTGGGTAGTACGAGTTTGAGTAGCCTCTTAATAAGACCCCTTTAAGGACAGCTAGTGTAAGGGGGAACACCAAAGGTTTAGGGTCGCGGAGTTTGCAAGCCAACATAGATAGAATCTAGGTACAGTAACGAGATATATCATAAACCCAAGTGCCATCCCACAGTCGTGAGAGACCGTAGAACCCTAAACTAAACCCTAAACCCAAAAATCTTACTTGCTTAGAATAGGCTTCAGGGGCAGGGCATGTAAACAACACAAACTACCGCACGTGCCATGCTACTGGTTTAGGGTTTAGGGTTTAGACTCGCATCAAATTGTTCGCCATTATTCAAGCTGCCGAGGCAGTTCATCCAGGTGCAGGGGTTGGATTCAGGAAGGGAATCAAGCACCCGGAGCACAGGGTCTACGGTGCGCACTTCACCTCGGGTTCAAGGATTACGGTGATTGTTCAAGTTTTGGCGTCTACTTTTAAGGGTTTAGGCTTATGGCTCAAGGTTTGGCATCTACTTTTAGGGGTTAGGGCTAAATTTGAAGGTATGGCTGGGCCGTTTAAGCTTGCTTGAACCGTCTCTAATCCCAGGATGCACTTTCGCAGCAACACTGGAAACTGAAACCCCGTAGAACTCTCAAGCATGGTGGTGGATGTAGAATCTGACGGCAGAAGTGTGTATGAGACTCCATGTACCGTGGAAGCCTGAGAAATTACCAATATCATGTCAGGCACATGAGATGTATTCTGTGCGACCATGATACAAGCAATCAGAGACCATAATATTGATATATCGTTATCCAGGCTTCCATGCCACAATCCTATATGACCCCTATACTGTCTTGAATTCCATGACCGCTCCATGTTCTTTGCTAAGTGATTCTCTGCTATCACATCTTTTATTTGTTACGCCCCGAAACTTCACTCTGAAACCTCAGCCCTTAACTCTAAGCTGCTTTGACAATCCCCCATTCTGTATATTATCCCTGAAGCTCCCAGGGTATCAAGCCTAAACTTGACCCTAAACCACAAACCCTAGACCCTAAACCCTAATTCTGTATGTTATGACTGAAGCTCCAAGGCTTTCAAGCCTAAACTTAACCCGAAACCCTAAACCCGAATTCCGTGAAATATCCCTCAGGCTCTTACGGGTTTCATGATCCAATGGCCTCCGCATGCTCATACCTCTGCTTCGAAAGGCTGGCCAGGCTCGCCTCCTTCCAGAAATGGAGAATTTCCCAAAGGTTTAGGGTTTAGGGGTTTGGGGTTTAGGGTTTAGGTCAGTCAAAAGGGGAATATCAGTAGGTTTGGGAATTAGGGTGCGGGCTTACTGAAAATTAGGGGCACCATTTTGGGGATCCCAATAAAAAGGATGGTAATAGTTCGGGGCTTAGATTGGGGTACCCTTATTTACGGAAACTATCAAATGGGTATAGAAATTTGGGGGTGAGGGTTTGATAGCGTTGAGGGTTTGGGGCTTGAGGGCGACTAGGATACTGGAAAATCAAATGGCAAAAGCGGTACCACCCTAAACCCACTAAACCCTGAAACCTAAACCGCGTGGCAGTATGTCACGGTTTGGATTACATGTAGGAGTTGGGGATTGTCTAGCTAAAATGTTGATCTCCTTGTTGGGGTACTTTGTAGGGGCCTGCAAGAAGAAATGCATGACAAGGATTTAGGGTTCAAAGTTTGGGGTTTAGGGATATAAGATGCATTTTGTGGATGTGATGGTTATTTAGGGTTACATTCGGAGGACCCCCCGCCCCGTAATAGTGGTATAGTAGGAATATACTAGGACTCTGATATAGTCCTTATTATCCCTTAGAGTCACTATTACAGGGTGGGGGGTCCTTCTAAGGGTTACACGAGGTTTTGCAGGAGTCTGCCATGCAGTGCTTTTGGTATCGGCTGCAGCAATACGACGACAGCAAAATGCGCTTGAAGGAGGTTCTGCCAGAGATGCAAGTGACCCAACCATTGGAATAGGTGGTCTTGCTTACATGAGAGGTCCCCAAACACAAAACCCTAAGCCTAAACCGAGTGCGTCTACCCAAAAGCTCGAAGCTAGAAACATGAACCTTAAGCATGGTAGGTCGCCTTAATCCGTGGTCCCCTCAACTGGACACCAAACAGGAATAAGTTGCACGACCCTGGGCTACCAAGGGGAAGTACCCTAAATCCCCATTCAGGATATGGAGCAGGATGGTCCTTCTCGGGTTCCAGAAAGGCCCCACGACACAGCCTTGCAAGTGGCTCTGATGGATGGATTTTATGGAGGCGCTGATTTTTTGCAACATGTCATCCCCTTATAACCCTTGTATGACTGATGAAGTATAATCTTCTCCGAAGCCCTGGTCTGGTTAAAGAGGACTCTACATTACGTAGAGGTTTGTATTTTCAAAGGCCATGAGTTTATTCTTTACTGCTTCTGGACTTTGAAGGGCTCAGGGGATAGGATGCAGCTGCCGTCGTGCCTTTTTCTTTTACTTTCGCTGTTTCTTTCAATGAGGGCCCCATTCTAGATTCTAGACCCCTGAACAAGGGGGGATCCATGTCACCAAGAAAGGCAAAATGCAGGCATGGGAGACCTTCGAAAGGATTCTAAGGTGTTTCTCCAATCCAAGATAATTCTATACACAGCCCCAACAAATGGCGCTTTCCTCAGGAACTTCAGCTTTTTTGTTGTGAGGAGCGGCAGTTTGCATAGAGCCCTGAGAGACCAAAGAACCATATGCTGGGGGCTTTAGGTCCAAGACCCTACGCTCAAAATTGTTTTTTGGTTCCTCAACCCCTAAATACCGGGGTCCTTGGAACCCGCTTAAAGGAGGGCTTAGTGAGGTCTGAGGGCGGCCCGAGATGTGGGAAAAGACCGCCCAAGAAGATACTTGCGCAACGAATGCCCGAAGTGTGGATACTTGCACCTCCAAGAACTCTGATGCCTAGGCTCCTCCAAGGGTTTAGGGTTTAGGCTGCTCAGAACTACGCTGTGGAATCCCAACATAGAAGCAGGTTTGGGGACATATACACCGGAGTCTTCAGCTTGGAGAAAAGAATTCATAAACAGGCAAGGGTCCAAGTATAATTTCATTCCTAGTCCGACTCCAGTCCTGATCCAAGACAATTCTTAAGAGCAGTCCTCTAGCCGCATGTGCAACCCCCAAGACGCTGGGAAATCCATATTCAAGCGTTACGAGGACGACCAAAACATGATTAGCTGGGTTGGCCCCTGAAACCTTCAAACAATGTTCATAAAGGGTTTCCTACTAAGAGCCATCAGGGGAAATATTGAACATCCTAGGGGCCTACCCAATCAGCATTCCGATCTTCGGCCGGTATTCTACGTGCAGCACGGTCCATCCTCTTTGCAATGAGTGGTAATAACCACTTATTTAGGGTTTAAGGTAAGTAGGGAAAAGGGAATATATCACAAGGGCTTATATAGGGATTTTATGCCCCTATTGCCTACTAAGATAACCTTACTGACCACCAGCAAGGAGGGTTGCCCACACGGTAACCGTGGCCCCGACTTCTGTACCGTTGGACGGCAGTCCGAGCCTGACAACCGCAGAGCCATGGGAACAATTGATAGAGGGTGTAAGGTTTCTGATTCAGTTCAGGGTTTAGCAACATGGGAATCGTTTGTAAAGGGTGCAGGTACACAAATAAGCGTTCTATTTGTTCCGGACTTACTCAAAATCTGATGTACTTGATATATTTGCATGGGTTCCTGGGCCCATACATCCTTGAAAAAACGCCGACCCTGGGTAATGAAGGCTAAGAGTTTCTGATAGTGATGGGGTAGGGTGTCCCCGAGAGGTTGGGTGGGTGAGAAATTCAGTCACATGAAGAAGGGCTTTCGAGGGTTAGGGCTCACGTTCTAGCGACGATGTAAGGTTTGGGGCTGCATCTCGGGAAGAGGGGCTGTGGCGGGTTATGGCTTAATTTAGGGCCATGGGTGCATATGGGGCTTGGGGACTTGGCCTTGTGTTGAGGTCTCAGGGCTTGGAAGAGATATTCTGAGTATACCCGGCCACACCAACTGCTGGAGTCGATGTTCTTGGCCCTAAACCCCTAAACCCTAAACCCAGTGCTACAATGCAAGGCTTGCAGCTTCGCTCAAAGCCTGCAGGTATCTTGTTCTTGCCTGGGGGAAGGCTCCCTTGTCAGCAGGAGGCACTAAGGCGACAACAAAAGGCGAGCGGGATCAGGTATGAAGGTCCTTGTGCTGACATGAAGATGCCCAAGAAAGTTTCAAGAACTCCCAACAATTGGCGTCCTCAACATCGTTCTTTTTCTGAATCTAAATTTTGATGCATGGGAAATCCTAGCCACAAGCAGAAGCGAGTGCTGATGTTTGCCAAGAATCGGGTTTTTCAGCTCTGGGGTTTGGCTGGCAGCATCCCTTCCCACATTCAACCCCAGATGTAGCCACATCTCAGCGTTCGGGCAACTATCTCTGCAACAGGAACATGTGGCATGGGTGTGGAACTAGGATACCACACTTTGCAAAGCACCCTACTATGTAAAGCTCCGCACAGGAACGAAACAGCCCCAGGCAATCTTCTACAACCTATCGAGAGTTGCCTGCGCACTCGCTGATGCATCCGGACGATGTACCCATGAGAAGCAGCTGCGGCCAAGGAGGATCTAAGCGGTAATGAGGGCTCGGGGCTAAGGCAGAGTAAGGTCAAGGTTGGAAGAGCTGAGGGAAAGTTGCGTCACGCCAGGTGAACAGAGGGTGTCTAGAGGCTCGAAAACTTTGGGGTCTAGTCTAAAGCGTTCACATAGGAAACCTGGAGCTTCCTCATAGGCAACGCTGACATAACATTGGATGTTGATTGCCAAGCTACAAACCCTGTAACCTTGACACACATCTCCCTCCAAGCAACATGAGACAAGAGAAGAGGCTTGAACCGCGGCCAACGCACTTCAGACTTCCTCACGACGAATCTCCACCGTGGGGATTACTTTGCGTCATCATCGCAATCGAGGGATCCCACCCAGGCCCTTGGCCTCATGGACGTATAATTCTGGATAAATGTCAGACACTATCGACCTGCAACATCCGGGAAACACTTCTCGCAGTGGGGGTAAATATGCGGCAGGAGGCCAGACAAAGATATTACTAAAACAAACAAACGTGGAGATGTGAAGATGGGTGCTACAAGGGCTAGACGGTGATTTGAGAACAGGGCCGTCTTGATTTCCATGTTAGCTTGAATGTTGGCTAACTGGTCCTTTCCGCTGGTCATATGGAAGTCTGGGCCTCAATAAATTCGCGGCTCAGAGGCCTTTACCCGCACCTGCCTAAGCTAGCAGGGGAGCAACCTTCTGGGCTTATAGATATTATAGTATTTGGGCCCTAAAACCCTATTATTTGGGTCCTTGGACCCTAAACCCTAAACCTAAATATCCCCTTTAAAAGGGAACCCTATTTGCGTGTGCTTGTTGGGAGGATACTTCAAGCAGGGCTAGCAGATGCATGACACCTCATGGGCACGCGGGAAAAATGCAGATGACCTATCTCTAAGGGATTTGGAACCCCAGTAGAAATTACACTTTCAGCTAAATATTAGGATTGTTGGTAACAGAAATCAATAATTATTTTCAGGAACCTTGTAGCTATGTGGACTTGACTCTCATACTTACTTAAGATTTTAAAAGGAGACTCCAGCAGGGACCTTTCTTGATCATACTCTGAGCCCTCAAGCTCGATACATGAGATGTAGTGCTCCTCAAATTTGAAAACCAAGACTTTGATCAAATTTGGAAATCAAGACTCTGGTCCTTTTTGGGTAGCCTATATACGATGGATGTATGATACGGCTGGCCCAAAAAACCCTCAATTTTGATACCTGACCGTTTCATCAGGGCCCGTCTCATACTAGGAAGCTCTGAGAGGGGCGACTACCTTAAGAAGCTCCCCGTGAGGGGAAAGTGTAATCGACTGAGCCCTCAAACCACATTAGGGCTATATTGGGAGAATGGAGAAATGGAAACTACTATAATGGGGTTACATAGGCCCTAAACCCTAAACCCTAAACCCTAAACTCCGAAACCTTGAACTTACGGCTTGGTCAGGGTTTGGGTCGTACCCGTAATTAGTTACCTATGCTGATGGCCATGACCCAGCAAGTAGCGGGTATGACCCGTAAGGCAGCGGGTAACTTGGGCAGGTATACGTAGGGTTCGTGCACACGGCACTTGTAGCGACCCCCCACTCATGGTAAGCCGCCTCCTAATAAGATTTGCGTTTTCCTATCCAGTACTAATAGGGGGAGTGGGCCTAAACCCTAAACCATCTCATTGTGCGGGCCCTAGCCCTTTGTGACGGGCCGGTCTGCGTCGCGCAGCTGAGACAAGCTTCCGTGCTGCGGCCCGTTGCAGCAGGGGCCTCTTAACAAGCATAGTTTGGACAGCTCAACCGCTCAAAATCAGGATCCGGTAGCTATAGGGTGCCGGCTGCGAGTACCTGATTTTGAGGGTTGGGTTTACCAAAATATGCTGACCTGTGCTCTCACCACTGCACACTGGCCGAGGCTTTTATGCTTGGGGTTTAGGGTTCCAGAAGGTTCTGGCATCAGGAAGCGAAGGGCTGGAAGCCCATGGTTTTCTTCGTATATATATACATATGAGCCATAGTCTAAACTCCTAGTATCCCCCTTAATAACCCCTATAGTAGTCCCCTATATAACCCCCTTTAAGGAGTTTAGACTATAGCTCGCATGGTCCCGTACATAACTCCAAGTGAGGAGCACCTCGATTCCGGGTACCACTCATTGAAGACGCGGACATATGCTCTAGAGTCCTGGGATCAGTGGGGAATCTGTGAGCTTGGGCAGGAGGTTGCTTTTCATAGCTCAGCAGACCCTAAAACCCTAAACCGTCTTTGGGCCTAAGAAAGATTCATAGAGGTGTGTCTGGGATTACATCAAGCCTGTCCACCTTATGCGGTTTTCACAAAATTGTGAGGGGGGAGTATTTTAGATTGGGGCAGGGTAGTTAATCTTAGGATAGTATAGGGCTAATAAAAGGATAATGGAAAAGAAAATGGAAACTACGATTTAAGGTTTAGGGCTTAGGTCTATGGACAAACACTCATGAAGGAAGCTCTGATCTTTCCAGAGTCGATGAAACACTATAGTCTCTCTAGGTGAAAATGTTCTTCCGGCTCCTCTGCACCCTAAACCCTAAACCCTAAAACCCTAAACCCCAAACCCTAAACCCTAGACCCTAAACCCTAAACCGCCTGATACCTAACTTCTCGGTCTAAGGCGGTCTAGCCCGCCAGAGTTGGAGGCTACTCGCAAGACTCGAACTACTTGAGCTGTAACCCTTCAGGGTTTAGGGTTTAGGGTTTAGGGTGAAATACTAGCCACAAACCCATAATAACAGCCTTAAGGGCCATTATTCTACATACTTGTGGGGTCCAGGCAAGGATAACATCCTGACCAGGTTGTTCAGAGACTAAGAACAAACGATCTTCACATTCCACGCCAACAGGCATGCTGTCGGCCAGGGAGCTTGATTCTTCACTGCACATGGTGAAACGCTCCAACATGGGGGGCACGTTGAAGGTTCAAGGCCATACCCTCAGGCTCAATAGGGTTACCTCTCCATTTGTTCTGCATAAGAACCCTTTTCGGCCTGTAGAGCAGGTACCATCATGTACGTTACAAGTACATGAAAGCTCTGAAAAAAGAGGTCATGCTTGTCGTAAGGTCTTGAAGGCGTGTTGCACACACCCCTGCCACAAATAAACGAGCAAAGAAAGTAGGCACCTGAAGGAATCGCTTCAGTAACATCATTCCCATGATCACCGTCCTACATGACTGTCCGAAGCACAGTAGTCGGGCTTAAAGTGAGACAACAGCCAACTTTTCAAACAGCAATGTACACCCTATAAGCCCTCAACTAGAACTGTTTCTGGTCTGGACAAAACCTTGACCTCCACACTGCTTTTCCGAGAGAGCCCTACCAAGACTACTGCTGATTAGAGGCCAGACGGAGAGTTTGGGGTAGGACTCGGGGTGTCAGGGAGACTTGTAAGTAGGTTGATAGATAGTGGAGAGGACTGGGGTTATTACGTGGCTTATAGGGGGTGTATTACAATTACACTTACTAAGTGCCCCTCATAACTCATAAGCTCACCTCGGTAAAGCTTCATAAGTTGTGGGAGTATTTGACACATCGTGCTCTTTTTGGGAGTTTTCTAAGAGACAACTTAGCAGGCTGTGCTTTCTTCTCCAAATCAGGGTTTAGGGTTTACAGTCCCCCTGAAGTAGATAGAATATGGGGTATATGGGGATCTTATTTAATATACTCAAAGCCATATTCTATCTACTTAAGGTGGACTATAAGGTTGGCCAGAATCCTTGAACCACCTATGCCGCCCTTCCTCCGGACTACGCGCATTGCTGACAAAACCTGGAAGTCCAGCAGTCTTTCTTCGAATTGGACAGGATTTTTGGCGGTGGCACAAGCATAAGGTAGTTTCCCTAAAAAGGGGAACTCAACATAGACACCCATGTATTATAGCACATATATATATACATATTTGGTACCCTCCAGAAAGGGACTTCCAAATTTTGGAAACCCCAGATAAGATAATGTCGAGCTAGGTTACACGGGTTGCGGCGTGGGGCCTAGGGTTTAGTTTAGGGTTGGATTTGGATTCTTCAGAATCAACGAGCACGTTGAGGGGAGCCCCGAGGATCGGAAGTGTTCCTTTAGTGCTGGATCGATGGATTGTTCTCAAAACTGTAGGCACCTCTTGGTTCTAGATTATACTACGGCACCATTGAAATCGACTCCGAAAAAGGGACCCGAATTTTGGGAACTACCCGAATAACCCTAAACCCTAATGTCTATTAAGGGACATCAAATCCTAACCTCGGCAGCCTAATTCCTCGTAAAGGCCCTTCAGGTCCCCCCAATTAAGGGAATCCTGTTCCCCCCCAATTAAGGGAAACTACCGCTTCTTACGGAGGAATATCGATCGGACTTTGGGTTGATCCTGGTACTTAGCCCGTTTAGGGTTTAGGGTTTAGGTCCTTGGGTTACAGACAAAATAAAAATGTATAGGGACTTAAGGACAGGAACCCAATATATAGGTAACTGGGCTTCTAGGGTAGCTTAGACATGTTAGGGCTCAGGGTTAGGGATATGTCCCCCACCTAGCTCAGACATGCCAAACTCAAAAGAACCCATTGTTACGCTGAGGAACGGGCGATTACTGGGGGGAGTCCATTTTGGTATCCTTTGGGAGGTCTGGGAAGCTTGCATTGCGGGATGGGATCTAGAATTAAGAGCTTAAAAACCTGGGGATCAGGGACAGAAGACCTAGTGTCCATGAGTGTCCATGCGTCTGCGGTCTATTTGAGAATTATATAAGAAATCTAGGGCCATGATATAGGTAACGACCTTTAAAAGATGATCATTGCACAATCCCCGAACCTCTATACCACCCCAGTTTCCCTTTCATGGTGCATTCCATTTCATTATCCGTTACACTTCCGGGTGCTGTCCTTTCACTCTGAACCCATATCCCGAACGTTCTTTCGGCCCATGTGCCAGGCCATGAGTGGATGATACCATGGCGAACACGATACAGCTCGCAGGCTAGCTAGACTATAGTATTTTTCGGGTCTATATTGGGGTCCCCCTATTTTGGGAAACTACCAATTGCATAAATAGGGGGACCAGAATATAGGAACCACGCAACAACGGACCGGAATCCTAAACCCTAAACCGCATTGCAGGATCACAGCAGTCAGTGAGGAGGAAGGCATTGGGAGTGATAGGATAGACTTTGGGTACTGCCCCCCCCCCCCCCCACCCCCAGTAGCAGTCTATATTAAGGGT
>CAJNIZ010000790.1:9829-30919 GCA_905231905.1 Symbiodinium pilosum | reverse complement strand
GTATAGTGTATAGGGTTTAGGGTATGTGGTTTGGGGTGTAGTGTTTAGGGTTTAGGGTATAGGCTTTAAATGGTTTAGGGCCTGCCTAGACCCCCAAGTACCCTCTACAGACCCTAAATATCTACAAATAGGACCTACGTAGAACCTGTTTTAGGGTATTTGGGGGGTCTAGGTAGGGTTTAGGGTTTGGGGTATTGGGTTTTGGTTCCGAAGGACCCCAGGATATGTGACGATTACAGAGAAGGTTTGTGGGGTCCCTATCCATTATTCTATAGCATTAATTTGGAGACAGTTTTCCTACATTTGGTGGAATTGTCCTGATGCTTAGGCTACATGTGTTATGGAGGTCGCTGATGAGGTCCCCCCCCTTTTGGGCGTTTGGGCACTGTCATTCCAACAAACCTGCTAGATTTCCCCTGGCCCTTAGCCACTATGTGAACGTATATGGGTTTCCACAAATTTGGGGTAGGTTTGGGGGACACCTATAACAAGCATTCTGTTTCTTCGGGTCTAGGTTGAGGGCCCTCCATTATTGGAAAGTATCATGGTTCCCCTGATTGAGGCTCCTTTTCTGTAGTTCTTCGGTCCTCTGCTTGGAAGGTCAGGGGGACTAGCAGGTATAGCTATAACCCTAAACCCTAAACCCTAAAACCTTCATAAGCCCAACAGAAACCACAGTTGTCTACATGACCAACCTGCCTACTAAGCTCCCCTGACCCTCCAAGTATGGCATCTTCTTGGTCCTTAAGGAGTAGGGTACACGGTTAAGGGGTTAAGGGTGGCTTAGGGCTTAGGGTTTATGGTCTATGGTTTATTGGTCCTGAAGGAGTAGGGTTCAGGGTTAAGGGTGGTTTAGGGTTTAGGGCTTAGGTTTTAGGGTTCATGGTTCAGGTTTACGGTTTAGGATTGTAGCTTTTTTCTTTCCATCTAGCTCCAGGATTTTCTCCGTGTACACCTTGCAGAATCCGCCAGCCGTAAACCCAACTGGGCTTTCATGAGAGATTGCAGAACCATCGCTGCGAAATTGTTAAGGGACACACTTACACTTCATTGCAGAAACTCATATCACACATGTGCGTTCAACTTTATCCATTTGACCTTTGTAATTAGCCCTCACCCCTAAACCCTAAAATCGTACCTAAGTTGCCCTTTGGGATATTTGTCTTGCGTAGGGACATGCTCATGAGTAATCTTGGGGCGTTGAAAACACCCGCTGTGCGGCACCACGCGACGCACGGAGGAGTGTATGTCCTAAGCCCGGATCCGAACACCCGAAGCCCGAGCCTTACACTCACTGGTGCTTGCTGCACATAAGCTTCCTGAACTGGTCCCTTTCAAATCCTTCAATAGGCGCCCAGCCCTAGATCGACGGGTTCTACACCCACCCCTCGCCTCAATTATCTAACTTCAATCTGTGCAAAGTGGAGGTTTGTGGGACTTAGTACTTGCCTATAACTGGGACTAGAACCCCACCTATACATGGGGTGATCCCTGTAAGGTTATTTAGGGGGATTATAAGTAGGTTTCTAAGCCCGTTACAAGTAGTTACTAAGTCCCGTGAACCTCTAAGTACACAAACCTACCTGAGGGATGACCTTTGGGGCGGGGCAGTTTATGAGCTGTAGTCTAAACTCCTAGTATCACCCTTAGTAACCAGTAGTTCCCTATATAATCCCCCATATAACCCTCAACCCTCAATCCTACCCCCTGAAGAAATTCAGACTAAAGTACATCTATAGCCCTAAGGGTCCAAGTACCCAATAATCATATACTTCCCCAAAAGCCTGTACTAAAATTACTAGTACCCAAATCCCACCCTAAACCCTAAACCCTAAACCCTACATATCTCCTTTAAAGGGGACCTAATTATTGGGTACTTGGACCCTTAGGGTAGGTCCCTGAAAGATATCCCCTGCACCTTCTAAGGATCCCTAGAAGCCCGCTGTTATGACTTTAGGGTTTAGGGGCTTAGGGTTGGGGGGCTTAGGGTTTAGAGGCTTAGGGTTTAGAGGCTTAGGGTTGAGAGGCTTAGGGTTGACGGGTTTAGGGTTTAGGGGGTTTAGGGGTTTAGGGTTTAGCCCTAAACCTTAAACCCCTGAACTCTGAACCCGAATAACGCCAATGAAACATAGCTACGAACCTCCCGTTTTTGCAGACTTTCGGGCCCAACATGTAGGTATGATTCATATAGACTTACAGACACCTAGTTCCCCAGAGTAATGTTCCTCTCCAGGCGGCAAGACCTACTGCTTTAGAGCTCAAGCGTTCTTTGCGCAAGGTGGCGGTCCCATGGTTTAGGGTTTGGGGTCTAGAGTTTATTTGAGCTAGAGACTAAACTTGTAAACTCCTTAAAGGGGGTTATCTAGGGGAGCATTATAGGGGTCATTAAGGGGGATACTAGGAGTTTAAGATATAGCTCAAGTACTCACCAATATTCTGGTCCTGCTCTGCTTGTATTACTCCGGTATAGCCTACTCCAAACCGACCTCAGCACAAAATTGGCAGTTTTCAGGCGCCTACATTACATAGTCCGGTCCCCTCATATAGCGCCCACATAAAGCCAAGTTCCATGTGTTTGTTCTTCCATTCGGTTCGCCTAAACCTTAAACCCTAAACCCTAAACCCTCGTGCACACGTTTAGTTTTGCCAGACGTCCAGGGCAGCTTCAGGGCAGGTGGGGGTCCAGGGTTCGGAGTCCTAAAGTTAAGGGCCTAGGGATTTGGTTTTAGGGTTCAGGGTTTCGAGTTTACAGTTAAAGGTTAGGGTCTCGGAGGAGTTCTTCAGCTTCTTTGGTTTTAACTGAGGTTGCATCTTGACATTTGACCTTAAGTTACCCAATACGTTATACCACAGGATACCACAATGTGGGATTTTCAAAAATTAGGGGCTCCTACTGGCGGTTCCTAGAAAAGACTTAGTAATGGGGGTTAGTGGAATTCTCATATTTGGTGCGAGCCCCTCCAAACCTTGTACCGCGTCTCCCCTACATGCCCTGTACCCCCTGTATAATCCTCATACCCCCTCCACACCCCCTACACTGTATCACTTTTCAATCTAGTTTTGAGTGTAGAGATTAGCTGAAAAAAAAGGTCCATGTATGTCCTATATGTGGGTATTGCCCTAAACCCTAAATCCTGAGCCCTAAACCCTAAACCCCAAACGCGTACGCGGGGGGCCTCTAGGAAGGCTTGAAGCACCATCTAGTCCGCACCTTGTGCCTATATCCCGTTCATTCGTTATCAATGTGACTAGATACTGGAATCATAGAAATGCAAAAGTCCTAAACCCTAAGCCCGAAGTTCCGATCAATCCAAAAGCTCAAACACCTAAGGGTAGAAGTTTGCGCCTCAAATGTGGGCCCGCGGTCTTTCTTGCATGGGTTTTCAGGGCCTTAGGGCCTTAAGGGTAAGTATCGGGTATACTCTAGGTATGAAGAGACCCCAACCCCCAATTCTTGAGCTGCACCCTTACCTCCAAAATACTTAGGACCAGCGCTTTGGGTTTAGGGTCGATTCTCGTCTGCAGGTTCGAATTCGAGTTGGGGACCTCCGTCCAAACCGGCGATGTCCAGGACTGCTAACGGAAGGGTCCATGGACGGGGATAGGGTTCAGGGATTAGGGCTAAGGTTTAGGGCTTTAGGGTTTAGTGTTCAGGGCTTTAGGGCTTGATGGGTAGGCTTTGGGTACTGCCCCTACTCTGTAACAATTGGATGATCCTCATAATACAATTATATGTAGCCCTTAACACTATACCCCAAATATTACACCATTACAGGGTCGGGGCAATATCCAAGGTAGGCTATAAGTTGAGTAAGAGATAGTTGCAATCAGGCTCATGGCTACTCCTGCACCTGGAACGGTTTGAATACATAGAGGTCCTGACATTGGTGCCCAGGGCTCGGTTGGAGCAGAATGGATCTTTTAGGGTTGTAGGGTTTAGGGTATAGGTTTTTGGGTTCAGGTTTTTGGGTTTAGGACCTAAAGGGCTATTTGAGGAGTGTACTGGATTTAGTAGCTATGAACCAGTGGGTCTCTGAGTATGGTATGGAAAAGATGTAGCAATTGGAGATCCGTGGAAGTGTAGTGTTACTTGGGTCAGGGCCCCACCCACTAATGGTGGTATTACTAGGAATGTAGAGGGATCCCAACATAATTACCAGTATCCTGGTGGTCACTATTTGTGGGTTGGGGCCCAACCTGAAGTGTTGCCGAGAAGTTGGAGCCTCAGGGGAAGATCAGCCCCTAAACCCTACGTAAACCTTAAACCCTAAACCGCGAGATTCGTCTCTGGGAACCCGAACAATCCCCTATGCTTCCCTACGCGGTTAAGGGTTAGTGTATCAGGTTTCTCTGAATGTTTGCCAATTTTGATAAACCCATTCAGCCGCTTATGAACCCTAAGAGTCCGAGTGCAGAATGTTCCATGTTTTCCTGTGCTACCTAAACCCCATACACCCTTGAACATCACTATGAAGTATTCCCTATGTAGCCTCCCTGCAAAAAGGGTTGTATTTCTGGAAACCTGGGCCAATAGGAAGAAGCCTTATTACCTGAACCCCAAACCCTGACCCTAATCCTTGCCCCCCCATACTACCCTTTCTAAGTTCCCCCCCTAGCTAAGGATATTTAGGAGTAATTAGGCCTAATTGAGGTTAGTTAAGGGGGAACCTAGGGGGGGCAGCATGGAGGGGGGGTGGTAGGAGAACCCATGAATACAGGGATGTGTATGAGGAAACGGCTAAAGAGACCACAAATCAGAATAACCTAGCATCAAGGGGGGTACGTACTTGCAAGGTGTAAACCAAATATTCTAGGGGGATTGTAGAGACCCTTAAAGGCATATTAAGGGTATAAACCCTAAGCCCTAATGAAGCTTTTCAAGATGACATCTATCCCTAAGGGTCCAAGTATTCAGCGATTACGTACTGTGGATTTGGGTACTAGTAATTGTAGTAAAGGTTTTGGGTAAGTATATACCCTCAGGGTATGCCGGTCGGTGCCGGTAGACTTTTGCTGATGGTTTTCGAGGATGTTCTCCAACTTTGCAAATGAACTGAGTGCGAACACCTCTATGTTGACATCCCAGCAATGCATGTTGCAGTTAAATTTCCCGCGCTGCCCGCAGCTTTCGAGAAGGGTTTAGGGCTAGGGGTTCTGGGTCTTAGTAGTTGCAAAGCACGTGCTGGTTTGCTGTTAAGGAGCGTGTGCCATTCAAGTTATCATGAGAAGGAAGCCCTACTATTCACCATGTACCCATATTGTGGTAGCTTATTCAAGTTCCTCAACAGCAAACCAGGTGTTCTATGCGTAGCGGTACCCCTAGGGTAGCCCTATACATCTAAGCGGGTGTTCCGTAAAACGAGGGGCCAATTTTTAGACTTTAGGCGATGTTTCACCCTACATCAAGTCCAAAGTCATCTCATGATGTGTTAGTTAAACTCCTTAAAGGGGGGTTATATGGGGGATTATATTAATATAGGGAACTATATGGGTGATTATATTAATATAGGGAACTACTATAGGGCCATTAAGGGGGATACTAGGAGTTTAGGCTACAGGTCAGCATATGAATCTTGACTGCGAAGGACCCCTGGCATCTTTTTGCGAGCCTTGTACAAGCGCTGCTATTATGAGGCTTAAGTTCACATGCATCCATGAGGAGATCACCCTAAACCCTAAATCTTTAAGCCGGAGCCTGAAAACCTAAATCCTAATGCCCTCCAGGCTCAAATCAGATGCGGTTTGGGGTTTCCTAAACCCCAAAAGTATGTAAACTAATGGCCTTTATGGTTGTTATGAGGGGTTTAAGGCTCTTATTTTACATACTTTTTGGGGCTTAGGGTTTAAGGCTTTTGAAGGAGGAACTGCTTGTATCACCCTGAGGCCCATACTTCGCATCAAACCGGGTGGAATGTTCAAGGTTACAGATGCTTGGGGCCGTAACAGCGGGGCAAGCTGTCCTCAACAGCACCTGCACCCCGAAACCCAAGGTCCCAAAACCTTCTATGAATTTCCGTAGACCATAAACCCATAGGGCCCATGTAGCCTCATAGTATATGCTTAAGGCCCAAGGGGGTTATCATATAATTACTTCAAGGCCGAAGTATGTACCACATAGCTGCATGGGCCCTTTGGGAAACCCTGGACCCTAAAGCGGGACACTGCCCATGAAGGACTGAGTGGCTGTGAATGCCTCAGCTTCTACGTGAGGGCTCTCAACAAACTTAGCTTAAATTGCTAGGGTTCAGGGTAACTATAAGTAGGAAACTCTAGTGCTTACTATATACTTAGGGTTTAGGGCTTAGGGTATGATGGTAACTTAGCTTAAGTTCCTGAGCAGCAACCCAGACGAGCTAGGGGGGAGGTAATTTCAGGGATCTAGGGATCTGCTGTATGCTAGGGATACGGTTGATACACGATCCTGCATGACCTGACAATTTAGGGTGTAGGGCTTCATATTTCTGACATGATCTAGGGTCTGTGGGATTTAGAGTTTATACTCCCAGGTCCCAGGTGATCTTACTTTGAGGGTCATGGGGACTTAGTAAGTGGGCTAGTAATGGGGATAGTTGGGGTCATTATATGGCCTATAGGGGTTGTCAACCTACTTCCTAAGTCCCCATGACCCTCCAACTAGGTCGGAGGGGCACTCCACATCCCATGCATGAATCTGAGGAGATTACACCCCATTCCCAGCCGGTGTTAGCCCATCAAATATGCAGACTCTACAGCAAACCCACACATAGATAGGAATTTAGATAGCTGAGCACACAGGCATGCATTTGAGTATGGATACATCAATGTGAAGCGCATGTACAGCATGAGCATGACAGTACATAAACCTGTGCACACACATAAACATATACATACTTACATATACATACATATATACATATACACATCCCTCTATATATATATATACACACCCTAAACCCTAAACCCCATATATAGATATAAATACAGGTGTGTGTATATATGGGGGTTTGCCAAAATTAGGGGTACCTTTCTGGGGGTCCCCATAATAAGGACTATAGTATTTTGGGGTCTATATTGGGGTCCCCTTATTTTGGGAAACTACCATATATATATATATCTATATATACGAGCTTGCAATAATGTTTGTACACATGCATCCCAAGGCCACCTACTGATGCAGCTGCTGCAGTTCGAGCTGCCGTAGCTGCGGCTTGGCCGAGAAGCCTATTTCTAAGGGTCCAAGGACCCAAATAACAGGGTCCCTTTAAAGGGGTTCTAGGCGGATATATAGAGGGATATATGGGGATTATTATAAGGGTCCAAGGACCCAAAGAAAACGGCTTTAGGGCCCAAATACCATAATATTAATCGTATTTGGGCCCTAACATCCTATTATCTGGGTCCTTGGACCCTTATGAAGGGTATGGTTTATAAGAATCCGTGCGTAAAGCTAAGTACCTTTACCTCAGTCTACTTTATGCCTTGAAGAGCTTCCAAGCATGGCTTTGCGCAAGGAGGTGGAGCTGTTCGGGCGAACCCCGCTAGCCCTAATAGACCCTAAACCTTACGCAATCTCTTATCCCAAGCCTAAAGCCCAAAACCTAGTCAGCAGCTCAACGCCTGCAAGCTCAGCCCTACCAGGCAAAGGAACCTAAATGCCAAACTCCTGAAGCCTGCATGGTAGTTTCCCAAAATAAGGGGACCCCAATATAGATTCCAAATACTATAGCCCTTATAATGGTTATGCCAAACTCCTGAAGCCTAAATCCCAAATCCTCCTGAAGCCAGTCAGCTTGTAAGGATCCTAACCATGGCTCCTAACATAGGATTTAGGGTTTAGGGTTTAGGGTTCAGGGTTTAGGGATTTAGTGTATAGGGGTTTAGGGCTATAGGTGTTTAGGAGTTGTTACAGTAGGATAAGGACCCCTACTAGGATAAAGGGCCCCTACTATGGGCCCATAGTTCCAACCTTAGACGTGTAGCTACAACAAAAAGATATTTCATATAGCCCTACTCCTTCTAATCCACTATATAATCCCTCTTTCCATTACATGTTGGTATTCTTCTCCATTCTATTGACCATTATTATTGGGGTAACATATCATATCCCTATAGACCCGTATAATTACATGGCCCAAATGGAAACCCTGCCATCCCAAATCCCTGATCCCTAAACCCTGAGCCCCAAACCCTGAACCCCAAACCCTGAACCCTAAAGCCTAAACCCTAAGCCCTGAACCCTATTGAACGTGCAACCTAAACCCTGAACCCTATTAAACCTAACCCTAAACCCCAAACCCTATACCCTAAACCCCAAAACCCTAAACCCCTAAGAACTTTAGATCCCTTAGCCACTCAGGTGGATCTCCTTCTTCCTGACGCCCAAGCCTTGGCTGCGGGATCCGCAGCCGCCGCCGCGGCGGAAGAGGGAGGCCGTCAGGGTTTCAGGCTTGGGGTATATGGTTTAAGGTTTGGGTATAGGCTTCAAGGCCGAAGGCAGGAGATTAGATTATGCTATCCTTAAAAATCCAAGTATCCTTGAACTCAGTACTTGGGGTTTTGGCTTTTCCAACTAGGATATGTTTGTGTTGGGCAGATTTGTTTGATTGTTGAGGCCGGGACCCTGAAGGTATAGGGTTTAGGGTTTACGGTTTAGAGAGAGGTGCCAAGGTTTTGAGGTTTGTGGTTCTGGTGCGGGGTTCCTCCACAGATGTTTTGGCTCTGCAAAACCAGTGTTTAGGTACTTGGACCCTGAGCGATAGCTGTAGACCTCCCACAGATCCAACATAAAAGTTATTTTGTAGGGTTGAAGGCTAGTTGTGCTGGAGGTATTTGAGAAGTCCAAGTACCTAGTGCTCAGAATTGGGGTGCTATGGTAGGGGACTGTACAGGGATCCACTCCTGTTGTTCCCCGTCAGTACTTTTGCGGTATCAAGCGCCGTATTGAGACTCATTGTCAAGGGTATTTCAAACATGCGAGCCAATTTTCTCTATCAATATGAACATGCACTAGCGATGCTGGGCTTATGTAAAGATTGTAGGGGTAATTAGCGTGCAGTCCTTCGCAAAGGGCTGGGAAAGGATCTTTCCCCGGAAGTCCCTAGAATATTCTGAAGTCTAGGTTGCCGCCTTCGAGGATAACAGGGCTTGGGGATGTTTGGGGCATAGGGTCCCTTCTCAACATGAGGTACCAACCCCCTGGCGTTTTTCTGGGTGCACTGGCTACTTAGGTAGGTAGGCTTTTAAACCGGGGACCGCGGCCTCAATCCCTAAGCCCTAATCCCTAGACTTTGCATGGCATTCAGGGTTTAGGGTTACCTTGAGAACCATAATCGCGGAAAGAACACTCTGTAATCACAGTTTCCATGTGACTTTCCATTTTGTCTTCCTTTTGACTCTGCCTTTTCCCTGACCCAAAACAACAGTTTCCATATGATTTCCTGTGCTCTTTTTCATATGATTCACCACTTCTCTAAGCCCTTAAGCCTAAGTAGTAGTTCCCAATTCATTTTTCCAGTTTCTTTTCATTCTGATCCTTTGTAAACGCTCAGACTGCAATAGCGGTGCCCATTTAATTGTTCATTCTTTGGATTTGAGTCTCCTTTCTATCCCTATACATCCCAATAAGCTTGTAGATCTTCCCTTGTTTTCATTGCATACCCCTCTACCCCCCCATAAAACCCTAGGGTCTCTGAACCGTAAACCCCTAAACCCCTAAACCCTAAACCCTAAACCCTAAAACCTAAACCCTAAACCCCAAACCCTAGACCCTACGACCCCAAACGTCTTGGGATGCCGTCGCCGCCGGAAAGGCTTCACAGCTCTGCAAGTTGCGCTTGCTGCAGGTGCTGGCGTTTAGGGTTTAGGGCTTACCTAAACCCCCAAAAGTAGGTAAAATAGTAGCCCTAAACCCATAATAATAGCCATAAAGGCCATGATTTTACACACTTTTGGGGCCCAGGTAGAGTTGTGAGTTTACTGCTTGCGGAGTTTGAAGATTGATAGACACCCAGTCATTAATAGCCCCTTAAAAAAAGGTATTCCTGGGTATATTGAAGCGGCTTAAATGTCCTGAGGTCTGAGCACTCAATGTTCATGCGCTGCCCAAAAACCTCCACTACACTTTCTTTTGCCCGAACTGTTGGTGCTATTGGGGTTGTTTGGACCCACAGGGTAAAATTAGGGACGGCGCGTACCATGATGGCCAACCCGGGCGCTCCACGTGCTTTCAGGGATGCTGGCTTTACTGTAGCACTACTTCCAAGTGGAGGTTCATGGGACTTAGTAACTACTTACAACCGGATGAGTAACCCAACTTACTACATGGGCAACCATCAGATTTGAGATGAAGCCCAGAAGACGCCTTTCCTGACCCACAATATTCTTTGTGACCCGAAGAATTGAGAGCCGTTCGCGGATCTGAAAGCTTTTTGCAGATCCTTTTTGTAAGGGTTGGGTGGACTAGACTGCCCTTCTACAGGGGTTGGGGCAACTAAAGTCAGCTTATCAAGGATGCTTCCAGGTGGGTACCGTGAAGCGAGGCCTTGGCGGTTTAGGGTTTGGGGTAACGAAGGAAGTTGTTGATTGGCATCATCATCTGAGTAGTATTTTTTGGGGGGATGCTATGGTACCCATTATAGAGTAAGATTCTATCCTCCTTTTGGGGTGTAGTAATTTATATAATTAACATTATCTTACTAGGTTCAACCACCAAAAAACACTACTCATCTGACATTTCATCAGACTGGTCCTACACCATAGATACACCAAGAGCGCCCTTGTCTTGAGCCCTAAGGGTCCAAGGACCTAAATAATGGGGTCCCTTTAAAGGGTTCTAGGGGGATATATAGGGATATAGGGGGACTCTTATGAGGGTCCAAGGACCCAACTAATAGGGGTTTAGGACCCTAAAACCCTCTTATTTGGGTCCTTGGACCCTTAGGGCAAGTGTCGAGCACTTGTTCTGTCAGGGATGCCGTCCGTTTGAGAAGTTCCCTAAGGCCATGGGCTAGTTCCTGCTTAGAGCCAGCAATCTCGCACCTCCAAAAGAGGTAAATGCATACGAACCTATTGGCGTTTCCAAAAACTGGGAAGTACCATTTTGGGGTTCCACAGAATAAGGATTATAGTATGTTGGAGTATTCATTCGGGTCCCTTGGAGTCCCCCTTATGAATGGAAACTACCATATCTGGCACAAGCCCTTTCTACGGCACATAGATTACTCTACGTAAACTTCAAATCCGACCCGCAAAAATCCACTTCGCAGGGGAAGCAGCATCAACGTCCTCAGCCTCCTTCCCTGGTGATGCGCGTGCAAGAAGCCTGACAGATATCTTCGGTTGACGGTTTAGGCTCTGGAATTAGGCCGGGGACCTCGTTGGCCCACTACAAAAAATTATGTTCTGGTATTACGGCATTTTGGGGGGCGGGGTCCTACATGGTGCGAGATTTCCTTCATGCACCGCGCCGCCATCGTAGTCAGAGGGTCGGGGATTCAGAATATAGAGCGTCTATTCTAGTGCCCTGGGTTAAAGGTTTGAAGTATTAACTTTAAAGTTTTTCGCGCTTATTACAGGGGTTCAATGCTTGGGCTAGCGCAACAGGAGAGCTCCCCAAATGCGGGGGGGTCGTCCATTGCTTGCAGGGTGTTTGCTTTCTTATACAGAATCTCCATCTTTCAGGCGACAAGGCGACAAGATTTTTGAGGTTCGAGGAGCTTGACATCATCACACAGCCAGTGGGGCATCAGCAAAGGACATGGTAGTCATAAGCGGGGGGACGCCAATATAGACTTCAAGCTAGTATGATCCTTACTACAAGGCTGCCCAGCCTCTTCGTAGCCGCACCTGCCCTGATGGCTTAGAAGGCCTTACTGGAGTTTCGTTAACCTGTGTGAGCATTGCTCCTTGTATCAAGTCACGGCCTCTGTCATTCAGTTTGCCTTTGATCACGGCCTGTCATGGGTGTGTGAGAACCCCAACAGGAGCCTCTTCTGGGCCGCGAGTCCCATGAAGGTTCTACAAAAGGTCCCTTGCATTCTGACCCGAACCCATCACTGCATGTTCGGAAGTCAGCGCCGCAAACATACCCTCTTCGCCCATGCTGTGCCACAAATGCAAAAGATCGGCGTCCTGTGTGACAACAGTCACGATCATCTGCCCTGGGGACTTCTCCCCGGTGGTCGTTTTGCGACCCATGCCGAGGTGGCATACCCTCCGATGCTTTGCCGCGCCATGGCTTGTGCTTTCCGGGAGCAGCTCATCATACTTGGTGCTACTGGGCCGGCCGACTCATTGCTCCTAGCGGATTTGCCGGTTCACAAGGCCGCTCAGGTCTCTCTGTTTGAGCAGGCAGGTAAGCGCCTGCCTCCAGGGACCCCAGAAAAGTACCCCCAACTCTGGCACACCCGAATCCCTAGAAACTCCTACATAAATCCGTTTTCCATTTCATGTTCCTTGAATCTCCATCATTGGGGTATGTTTGCATTAAACACTACCTGGACCCCAACAGTAAGTAAAATACTAGCCCCGAACCCCTAAACACAGCCCAAGAGGCCATCATGCTACATATTTTTGGGGCTCAGATAAACCCTTCAAACAGGTGTCAAATGAAGCCGAAGCCATGCACAATGAGCACCCAGTAGGGAATAATGGACTAGGGTTTAAGGTTTAGGTGGATTAGGGTGGGGTTATGTTTCGGGGGTTTTAGGGTTTGGGGTGTGGGATTTCGGGTGTAGGGTTTAGGGTCAGGGTCAGGGCGGGGCCTAAGAACACGAGATTTCGGGCTTGAGTCCTAAACCCTCAACCTCAACCTCCTGAACCCTAAATCCTAAACCTGAAATCCTAAACCCTAAAGGCTAGATCCTAAACATAAATCTGAACTCTAAACCCTAAAACGTATTATTTAGGTACGCCACCGGAGGTGTCCCAACATGTTACCCTAAGGGTCCAAGGACCTAAATAATAGGGCTTAGGGGCCCAAAGACCATTAATATTATGGTATTCAGGCCCTGAAACCCTATTATTTGGGTCCTTGGACCCTTATAATAGTCCCCATATACCCCCTATTGATCCCCCTAGAACCCCTTTAAAGGGACCCTATTATTTGGGGTTAGAGGATCTTTCAACTCCCAAGTTTGGCGCAGCATGCTCAGAGCAGTTTCATGTATGTAGGCATATGAGCCATATGAGCCATTGTCTAAACTCCTTAAAGGGGAATATATAGGGGACTATGTAGGGGACTACTACAGGGGTTATTAAGGGGGATACTAGGAGTTTAAACAATGGCTCATATGAGCTAGAGTCTAAACTCCTTAAAGGGGCCGAATGGGGGATGATATAGGGGACTACTTTAGGGGTTATTGAGGGGGATACGGGGAGTTTAGACTATAGCTCATATAGGTTATATAGGGGCTATACTGTACACTATTGGGATAATTCTTGGGCCCACAGCGGAGAGACACATGGAAAACACTTAGCTCTGATGGTTTTTCTGCACAAGCACTGCCCGAGTTTCGGTGAATTCCCTGGTGTGTAGACCCCGCACCCAAAACCCTGCTTGAATTGTGCCGGAGGCGCTTCTAATTTGTAAACTTGGGTTCACATTTGTAGGAAATACCCTTACCCTAAGGGTCCAAGGACCCAAATAATAGGGTTTCAGGGCCTAAATACCATAATATTAAGGGTAATTGGGCCCTAAAACCCCATTATTTAGGTCCTTGGACCCTTAGGGTTAACCCTAAACCCCAAACCCATCATTTCATAGAGAGGCTAGGGCTAGGGAATGCTACTTAAGCCCTTAGAGGGCAGTCGGACGTCTAGAGTGGAAAATGACGTGTCCTTTGTTTGGGGGAATGAAGAAATTGAATTCTGGACCTGTTAAAGGTTTAGGGGTACAGTTTAGAGTTTAGGGTTTAGGGTACAATTTAAGTCAATCTAGGGTTTGGTTTAGGGCTTTAGGGTTAGGGGGTTCGGGGATCCTTCTTTCATTCCGGACTAAGAAGCCTCAGGCGTTTGTTGCATGAAACTGTGGCAAGAGTGCACTTGTTCTTTCGGCAGTTGCCCTTCCTGTTTTTTACCGGGGCAGCTCATCCAGAAATGTTTGTGTCCTGTTCTGGGCAGGCAGTTTACAGGCAGGATGAAAGAAGATTGCATGTCATCTGAGGATTGGCTGGTTGGGCTGCGACAGAAGCAGCAGCGCAAGCAGGCATGACAACCGAGCAGATTTCTTTAGCCGCAGGTGCAGCGGCGGCGGCAGCCGCTACGAGCGCGGGCATGTCCGCTCAGAGCCAGGCAGCAGTTGCAGGAGCAGCAGCTGCAGCAGCAGCCGTAGGCACCAACATGACAGCAACTCAAGCCGCTGAACTGGCAGGGGCAGTAGCCGCAGTGTCAGCAGCGTCTGCGAACATGAGCATTGCCGATGTCTCGTATGCAGCTGGCGTGGCAGCAGCTGCCGCAGCCAGCGGGATGGGCATTGATGACTTGGCGGCAGTAGTGGCAACGGCTGCAGCAGCTGCCGCCGTCCAACATGGCAATGCAACTCTGGAATCTCAGACACAGCTGTCGAGCGCAGCAGTGCTCGCAGTTATCACTGGTGCTGGTGTGAGTGGAAGCCAGGCAGCTCTAGTCGCCGGAGCTGCCATTCAAACTGCTTTACTGAGAAATGTCAACTGCTCTGCAGACGTTGTTCGGCAAGTTGGTGGTGCAGCTGTGGCTACAGTACAGCAGGCCAACTTGACTGCAACAGAGCAGGCATTGCTCTCGGGACAGGTTGCCGCAGCCGCAGCTTCCAATTGCAACATGTCGGCAAGTTTGCAAGCAGAGCTCGCCGCAGAAGTAGCTGCGGCAACAGCAGTACTCGCCAACATCTCTTCTGGGGAGCAGGCTTCCATTGCAGGCCAAGCTGCAGCAGTGGCGGCCACACAAGCAGGCATGACTGCCGAGCAGATTTCTGTAGCCGCAGGGGCAGCCGCGGCGGCAGCCGCTACGAGCGCGGGTATGTCCGCTCAGAGCCAGGCAGCAGTTGCAGGAGCAGCAGCTGCAGCAGCAGCCGTAGGCACCAACATGACAGCAACTCAAGCGGCTGAATTGGCAGCGGCAGCAGCCGCAACGGCAGCGGCATCCGCAAACTTGACGGCTGAGGAGGCCTGCATTGCAAGTCTCCGTGGATTTGAGGGATTATACTGAAGAGTCCTTGCACTCCAACTGGTTCTATTGGGGTTCTATTAGGTATATATAGGGTCATATAATGGTTTTATCAGTAATATATTGAGGTTGTACTTGGACAATGGAAAAGTAAATGGAAACTACTATTACCCTAAGGGTCCAAGTACCTAATAGTCATATACTTACCCAAAACCATTACTATAATTCCTATTACCCAAATCCCAAGTCCAGATATTCAGGACCTTCCAGGCACCCAGACCGCGAAAATACCGTGAATACGACCTTGAGCCTCAAAATGCTTAACTCTAAATTGTAATGTCTATAACCAGTGGTACCATTTTTCCCTTTGCATTTTGGGGTCTCCTTATTAAAACAGAACATTAGGGAAAAGGGTACCCTTATTATTAAGGGTTACTGGGGAACCTGGAATTTTAATCCGCTTACATGGGCCATTAGGATCCCCCAAAGAAACCATCGAGAAAGGGTGCTACAAGGTATTCAAGACTGATCCAAGTGCGTGCAATTTCATTTAATTTGATAACCCCAGTGAAGGATTTTGAGCATGGTATTGGCCCAAAGGGTCCTAAGTACCTATATGGTCTATACTAGGACTTACTAGGAATTAGTAGTATGGCTTAGAGTAGTATCCCCCACATAGTTATTTCAGTTCCTTTGGGTTGGTAGAAAGCTCTGCAGATTGTAACGCCTAAGGTCGAATCCTTAACCTCAAATCTGGGAGGATCGTTTTGGGCTTAGGGTATAGGCACCCAGTTGCGGCACTTGGCCCTCCCATTCGCGCCTTCTTTGCTTGCAGTGATGCCAGCGCTGCGAGCACGCTCTTTTAGTACCTGGCCTGTCATGGGTCCTTATCTTTGTTCAAATTATAGGTCCCCCATTTTGGGGCAGTAATCCAAGAAGACTCCTAGGTGAGTGCCTGCATGATTTAGAGTAGAATGTAGGCTCCCAAGGTTCAAGAAGTACGCAGTCGTAGGTGAAAAGATTGAATTACGTTGGACTCTTTTCCTTAAGATAGCTGCTTGCTAAGGGGAACGGCTTCGTGAAGCTGAGGCGTTGTCTTGCGAGTTGGTAGTATGCATGAGTCTAAGCAGCACCCGCAAACTCTGATTGGCCGCGTTACAACAAATCCTAAGCTGGATCAATGTTAGGGATCCTTTATGCCCTAAACCGTAACCCCTAAACCCCCAAACCATTTTGGGGTATGGGATTCCTTATATTCATGTAAAAAGGATCCTTTTTCCGTCCTAGGGTAGTGTGGGCTAAGTAAGAGCCCAAGACCCAAATGTTAGGGGTTTAGGTCCCAAGTACCATCTAGATTGTAGTGTATGGGCCCTAAATTCCATGATTTGAGCCCTGGGACCCGAAATCCTAAAGCCTCATTAATTGAGTCCTTAGACTCTTAAGCAAAGCTAGACTCCCAAGACCCCATAGCGGTCAGCGGTCAGGATATGAGCCATAATCCAAAATCCTTAAAAGCGGGACTATACAGTAATTTCCCAAAATGGGGGACCCCCAATATAGACCCCAAGGACCCCCAATATAGACCCCAATGTAGTAGGAGCTTTATTCTTGGGACTCCCAAAAGGCGACCCCTAACCTTGGGAAGCCCTAAACCCTTGGGAGTATTATAGGGGATTAGGGTTTAGGGTTTAGGGTTCTTGGGATGCTGGGAGTTAAGGCCATGGCTCATATTACAGGCCAATGTCCAGGAAGAACGCCGAGACCAGCCACAAAACTGTAAAGCTAGAACCCGTCATACCTAGGCGAACCATCATTCCTAAACCCTAACCCTAAGGGTCCAAGGACCCAAATAATAGGGTTTAGGGCCCAAATACCATAATATTAATGGTATTCGGGCCCTAAAACCCTATTATTTAGGTCCTTGGACCCTTAGGGTAAGCCCTGCCTGACCTTGTTTCCGGGGATCGTGCTGCAATAGCATCCTAAGGACTCGTGCCTTGGAGAAAAGGTCCCCCCCCAAAAACCCTACCTAAACCCCCAAAGTAGGTAAAATAATGGCCCAAAACCCCTAAATATAGCCCAAAAGGCAACATACTTTGGGGGTCCAGGTAAGCCCTAAACCCTGAACACCTCACCTCCACCACCGTCAACTACGCTTCCAAATCTACACTTCCGACGGGCAGGTACTTCCGAGCCTGCTCCCGGGTTTAGGGTTTAGGGTTTGACTCGATAAAGTCCGCATGAAAACCTCGAAAGGGCGTCAATCCTAAAAGACAAAGCAACATCAGAACCACAAGCCCAAACCCTGCCTAAGCCACAGCCCCCTAAGCCTAAATACCCCCCACGCTAAACCTTAAAACCATAAGCCCTATTCTCATAATTGGAATTCCTACATTAAAATGGGAGTCTTTCAAAATTGTCCCTACATATGCCTGAAGTGGCCATGGCGGTTTCCTAAGTATTCCCACCCAAATATGGTAGTTCCCAACAAAGCGGGCCCACAACATAGACTCCAAAATACTATCATCCTTATTATAAGGATCCGAAAAAAAGGTATCCCGAATTTGGGAAACCCTAAACCCTACTCCCCAAACCCCTAAACCCTACATAACCTCTATAAAACTGTATAAACCTTTTTAAAGGCACCCCTAATGTTGGGTAACCCCCCATACATCCCTATACAGCCCTAGGAACCTCGTTTGGAGAACCCCCCGGAAGCCGGGAAGGTCGCGGAGGCTGCAGCAAGCTCTGCCGAGCAGGTTGCTGTGGACACAGGCCTCGGGCCCGAGGCGGGTTGGGTTTTTTTTGGGGGCTTAGGGTTTACGAATAGGGTTTATAGAAATGGTATAGGATTCAGGTCCTGAATTTTGAGCAAAGTTTTGGCAGAGTTTTTGGCAAAGTGTTGCAGTTTGCTTGTTGGCCTTTTACAGTTTCCTTTTATTCTGGGCTTGAGGGTTTAGGGTTTAGTGCGGGTTGGGTTCAATGGCCTGAGGAAGTATAGAACAATTAGAAAATCGTTTAGGTTGCAGGGTTTGAAGTAGGGATTCGGGGTTCAAAGAATTTTGGATGTAGGGATGGCCCAATAATTAGAAGAAAGCAGCATCAAGTGGAAAAGAAAGAAGGCGGACAATGAAATGACTTTACAAACCCTAAACCCTAAACCCAAAGACAGGGGGGAGTTTCAGGTGGCAGGCCTTAGAGCCGGCAGAGCTCCGCTCCAAGACCTTCCCAGTATATGATACTGGGTTTAGGGTTTAGGGTGTGCATCGGTGGACGCGCGCGGTGTGCGCGCCTTTTCTTTAGAGTTAGGGGCGCGCACTCTATCGCGCGCTTGCGCAGCTTGGTAGTCCCACCCCAGCCACCCAAACTATGCTCATCTAGGGTTTAGGGATCCTACCCCCCAAACCCCCCTAGCAAGGGGGGGCTTCCGGGTTCTTTTTCTCCCCTGGTCTGCTGTTCACTCCTCGTCGAGCATTAGAAAAAGGGTTTGAGCAACGCATAGGGGTAGCCGAGACCTTGGCCGGCCTCCACGCGTGGATCTCTTGGATTGGTACCGGATGAGTGAGGTCTACAAAGCTTTGCAAGTGCAAACGTTTAGAAATTGCTGGGAATATTCAGATGGTTTGGGCCCGAAGGCTTGGACAGAAGTGAAACTTGGGAAACCTCAAGCCTTGATAGAGCTCTCTGATAGCCGGCCCTCTGAGCCGGGATTCGAGGTTCTGGGAAGCATGGGTGAGGTGCCTGGGCTGGGCGGGAAACCTGAGCTGGCAAAAGGATTTGAGCAACGCATGGGGTGACGGGTACCGGCCGGCCTCCAGACACGGATTTCTTGGCTTGGTGTTCAGGATAAAGCTTACAAAGCTTCAAGCAGGTAAAAATTGGTGAAAAACTGGTTTGGAAGTTCGAGGGAGAGGGCCTGGCAGCAGGAGGGAGGGTCTTGGCAGGATCTGGGGAGCCTGGAGGCTTTACCCTCCCAGTGCCAGGCCAGAGGCCTGTCCCGAGAGGCTCGAGCGCACATGTATATGGTCAGCGACGCTCTCGCCAGTTTAGGGTTTAGGGTTTGGGGTTATAGGTCACCGGCTGGAGCATACTTCGGCCACGATGGATGGGGTTCAGGGATTCAGGGTTTGAGGTTTCCGAAGCCCTATACGCTATGCATACCCTAAACCCTGTGCAAACCGTGCATGGTTTAGATTAGATGTAGAGCTGACCTCTTTGGAGGGGCCTGATGTGAAGTCAGTGCATGACATGACCTCTAGTTCGTGGCTTTCCGTACTGGACCTCCCTCTGTATGTCTTTATACATATGTAATATGTACATATGCACGACCCCCAGGGTTCCCTCCTTAGGGCTTTTTAGGGATTATTCGAGTGCGGCCATAGCTAACTAAGGTTACTTGAGCGAGAGCCTGGGGCATAAGGATGGTGACGGAACCCAGGACAAACCTTGTATCCACCTGTACAGAATGCAACCTTTTGGGTTACAGCTAAAAACGAATTGTCCCCATATACTCTTATGCAGACAGCCTCATACTACCCCTGGATAGATGTTCGCCAGAAGAGATTCACAAGGGAGTATACATATATAAGGGAATTGTTGGGGCGCACATACCATAAGGCGGGGCTTGTTCAATATTCCTTCAATGTTAAAACCTGTAATTAGACAGGGTGCCTCGACCCAAACGTTTGAATCCCTAAGCCCTGAACCCTACATCCCTAATCCCTAAACCCCAAACCCTAAACCCTAACTCCCTAAATCCTTTATAAACCCCAAATCCTAAACCCTCAATCCTGTTGCTTCCAGGAGCTGTCGGAGCTGGTATCGGCCGCTTTAATTCGCAGCTGGGCGTGCGAGTTCTACTTGGGGAGCCCTGAAAATCTTAAGAGGGTTTTGGGTTTTGGGTTTAGGGGTATACGGTTTCGGGGTTAGGGGTTTAGGGTGTAGGGTTTAGTGTGTAGGGGTTTAGGGTGTAGGGTTTCGGGTTTAGGGGTATAAGGTGTAGGGTTTAGGGGTTTAGGGTTTAGCTAGTTTTACTTGGAGAGTGTGGGGGACTTTAGCAGGCAAGTAAGTCTGCCTACTAAGCCCCCATTGACTCTCCGAGTACTTTTCAGGATCTTTTTCTTTCGCAAGGGTCAGGGACGGTGGTTTGGGGCTTTGGGGCTATATACTTTCGGACTTTAGGGTTTAGGGGTTTTCGGGTTTGTGAGACTTTTTAGGTGTTCGGGGGCGGGTTTGGGGTTTGAGGCTTCCAGTGTGCGCGGTACCTGAAACCCGGAACCCTCAACCCTAAACCCCGGACAGGACGGGTGAGGCTTTAGGCAATATGATTCTATTAATTAATAATGGAATATACATATATATACATATCTGTATATGTATATGGTTTAGGGCTGACCATAGGTGGAAAGCCACCTTGCAGAGCTTCAGGTTCATGATTTAGGGTTGAAGGTTCAGGTTTAAGCTTGGGGTTTATAAGGGTTCAAGGATTCCAAATCCGCACACACCCCTCCCCGCACCCTCCTGTAACGGCCCTAATAAGGTCCTCATATGTTGCTTGTACTATACCCTCGAGGACGATCCTCTCATACTCCCTACGTATCCCTCCTGATTGCCCTCATCCAAAGCCACCTTGGTAGCCAAAGCCCTGAATTCCTAAACCCCAAACTCTTAAGCCTATACTCTAAAACCCCCTAAAACCTGAACCCTGGACCCTAAATCCTAAACCCTACGTAACCCTAAACCTGATATAACCTTTAGTTATAGACGCTCTCGCGCGCCTGCCTCGGCTGGCGGGGCGCGGACCACACGAATAGGCCATGGCACGTAGTTGACACGTGGGGTTTAGGGTCGAGGGAGTAATGTAGGCAAGCCTCATTTCAGACAGGTTAGTTGCATGGGCTTAGTGTCCGCCTAGAAGCAGCACGTAGCAGGGAAGTGGGGGCTAGAAGCTTACTACTACTACTACTACTA
>CAJNIZ010000789.1:0-30930 GCA_905231905.1 Symbiodinium pilosum | reverse complement strand
ATATATATATATATATATCTCCTTTTGTCGTAATTTTACCGATTCCGGATGACGACAGAATTTCGAGATGGGACATATATATAGAAGGATTGGGATTATTCTCCTTTCAAGATTATATTGACAAATAATTTGCGAGCCCAACATTCTGAATTCCATTCTTTCCTCGAGAAGGTTCTATAGGCGCGTGCAAATCCAATCCAAATATTCAACAATCAATCTTGTTTGATTCTTATCTATCCCTTCATCATCCTATTTCCTGAGATACCCTTCCCCGCAATTTGCCAATCCAAGATAAATCCTAAATCCTGATTGTGTTTGGTTTTCCCTTGCCTCACCGGTCTTCTGTGTTTGGGTTTACCGTCTGAGCCAAGGCTGCAGAAAATGGAAAATAAAATGGAAACTACTATTTAGGGATTTGGGTTTGTTCGGAAGATACGCGCCCTTAGATTTCGTCCTAACATCCCAGGCGTTAAGAGGACGGAAGTGGTGAAACCAAACGATATATGGCATACAGCCTTTCCCAAACCCTGTACCATGCCGCAGGTCTGAGGGAGATCAATCAACCCTAAACCCTTAAACCCTAAGCCCTTAAATCAAACTTTTTCCACCGGCTAAGTCACCGCGTAGAGAGCATCGCCAGCCTTTCAGTCCGTCATAGGGTTTAGGGTTTGGGATTTAGGGTTTAGGGTTAATTGAACATCGTTTGGGGTTCTCTCAGGTAGCAGACGTTGGTTGGGATGAACAGAATCTCTCATGTTGATAAAGTAGGGCTGTGGAAAACCGCGCATACTTGCTATCCTTGAGGCGGTACCGGTACCTGAGAGTTAGGCTTGCAATTTTTGAGGGCCAAAGCATGACAATTTCCAACACCATGTTGCAAAAGGGTAACAGCACCCTTCGGGGGGAAGGAAGCATTGCTGGCGGGTACCTCCCCAAAGAGTTCTCCAACATACCAACCGTGCTTCTCCACTGCTTCAAGGGACGAAGATCACGTTGTGACACTTGACCTACCTGGTATCTTGAGGGTTTAGGGCTTAGGAACCGCCAAGTCTTCAGGAGGGAGGGTTCCTGTCTCGACAACCCCGAAATGCTAGGGCCATGGATCCCTTGTATAATCCCCATAACCTATACCTCATCCTGGTTCTGAAGCCTACCCCGGCCAACAGCGCCTTCATCCTTAGAGGGGCTATCTCCAATAACCTAAGACACAAGTGACAAAACAAAGGAAAGAACAAACGAACGAAAAACATCAACACAGCAAACAGCAGAAACAACGGCCCACAATAATGCACTAGTTCGGTACCCTCGCGAGCCCCAGACTCGGAAATCCATGTTCTGTTGCAAATACTGGCGGAACCTCAGCGCGATGACAAAGGAGGCCTAATCACCATTTCCCGATAAGCTATCGCTGCCCCTGCAGTCTACTAGCAAATATGACACACTGTGACTAACATTTGAATCACGCATTGGTACCTGTAGAGGCATCATTGTCCATGCGGGGTTTGCCCAGACGGTGCAGTCAATACTCTAAATAAATCGAGGAAGATCCTGTAAGCCCTCAGATGTTGATGCCCCAAGGACCCAAATAGTCTCAAGTCTCGTACTCCAGAAATGCATGGTAATCTCGAGTTGAGCCCCCATGAAGCTTTTGATGGTAGATCCGCGCTAGACGCTATACCGGCTCATGGTTAGTGGATCCGGCCAAAAAACTGTGGGGGCATCTTTTTGTTCAGGCAGAAACGACTAGGACATAAGAGGAATGTGCATGTAACACGCTCGGGTCCGCAAGTATCTTTCTAGGGATTTCTGCAAAAATCACTAGCACCGGCCGTGCTAAATTAGTGGGACCTATGGGTTACCATCTGCCGGGGCATGTAGCAGGCTGAATATGTCTGAGTAAGTCATCTACGTGGTTCGTGTGGTGTCCTAGAAACCTGTCCTTCCTGTGCTGAAGCATTGACGATGTCAGCAAGAAACTTTCCAAACTCTTTGGGCTCCTCCATGATAGTTGTAGGAATGCAAGCTCTCCTCTCGTTGCGTGATCCACTGCTGACTTCAACTTCGCTGTTATATAATACAGTGATTGTCATTATGTTTGCAACTACTCGCATGAGGTCAGATGGCTTCGACTGTTCAAAGGGCCGTTGACAACCGCAGCTCCCAGCACGACTGGGTCTACCGCTGATCGAGGTTCGCATACCTCATGGCCTGCAATTCGTAGAGACTGATGAGAAGTTGGGAAGACGTTCTGTAATTCACAGCAAAAAAGTATCCATATCTCACCCTGATTGAGGTTGGAGGTCTATGCAAAAACACTTCTTTTCTTGCGGCTGCCTGGGCCTCAAAAACATTGCAAACGTGCTTAAACTCAGATAGTAAGTGGGTCATAGCATTTTCATGCCTTACAGTATCCCTTCGTACTACGACTACGAGCGTCACATGGTTGGAGGCAAGCGTTTCGGTGCGTCTATCATAACAGCCACACGAGACAATCAGCGCATGAGAAGACTATGAACTCCACGCTAAGGTTCTGCGAGGTTCTCGACATCCGCGAGTCCACGATAGCTTTACCACACCGTTTAAGGCATACTACGGTGGCGAGGCTCCAAGCGCATCCCGGGGAGTTGCACACGCATGTTTCGCCCTGCATGCTGTGCACTAATGAAACCGCACACGTCTGGAAGAGCACAAAGACTTCTCGTCATTCATCATAATATCAACAACCCTAGATTAGAAGGCCCAGCGGAAAGCAACATGTTGCTGCACACCTCGGCTTCTGGTGACACAAGTAAGCAGGATTGGAGAAACATGCCATGTCAAGAGTGCCCATGCTGGGTGCTCTCCCCAACGCCTCCTTCTTCAGGACGTGCATGAAACTGCGCATTGCATTTCTCGCCGTCCTTCAGTGAACGGTCTCGGCAATACAGCAGTGGCCAACAGGGCTAATGCCAGCACCCCCTCCTCTGTATGGAGGTGATCTCTTGCTTTTCCTCGGTGGCTCACGGCACTGCCACAAAAGTGCTGGACTTCATTAGAAGCCCCACTTAGCATGCAGGCTGCCCTGCCCCGCCAACAACCCAACATTGCTCTGAACAAGCAGGAGCTTAGCAAGCGGTGAAACATCTATTAAACGAAGCAAGGTCAAAATTCCTTATTCGGTTCCTTATCACATCTTCATGGTGGATTCCACAGCCCCATCAAAAACAGCACAGCAGCACATCAGCCAGACTTGGCCCTTGACAATCTCTTCAAAGAGCGAAGGCATGTGCTTTTGCCAAGCTTCTCGGCCTTGGTGTTTCCAGTTTAGGGTTTAGGGTTTAGGGTTTGGGTTTTGGAGTTTAGGGTTTAGGGTTTAGGGTTTGGGGTTTGGGGTTTAGGGTTTAGGTTTTAGGGCTTAAGGCTGGTCTTTCCAAAGTCTGAGCATCCTGGTTTAGGGTTTAGGGGTTTAGGGTTTGACTGGGACCACCGCCAATAAAAAGAGCCCAACACAAATTGAGGTAGAGAGTACTGCTAACAACCAACGCAAGTGGATGCTCTATCAAAGTTGCATACCTTCTTGTTTGATCACTGATAGTTTCGCATGGGTGCATGGATATTCAGAACGCTTTTCTCACAGCAATCCCCGATACAACCCCCTTTAAGGAGATTAGACCCTAGCTCAAATGGATCTCTTGAAGCGTTGCTGAGCTAGCAATGCAGTCCACGAATGTCTCAACAAATCCTCATGATAGGGACATAATTATGTCTGCATCCTGAATCGCAATCATCTTGTTAATTATGTGGGAAGCTACAGGAAAGTATACGAAGGAATCTCCACATGTTCTCGGGGGCTTACCTTCAGGGCTGTGTACTTACAAAGCTCACAGAATATTCCCTGGATGACTGTCACCTCGCTCCTGCCGAAAGTTTGCGTGATCCTTACGAAAAACAGTCGCATACGGCATCACCACGTAGAGATCCACGATTCTGGGGAAGTCTGCGTAGAGTTTGCAAAAATGGCGGTGGGGACCGCATCTTCCCCGAGCTACTATAAAAGTCTTAGTATAGGACCTACAGAACAGGACCCTACTTCTTGGAAACACCCCGGGTTATGGTTTCAACCCAATTCCCTAAACCTTGGGTAAGCTCAGCGCCGTTTGCATCGGCCAACACAAGCTGCAGGTCTTGGGCGGTTATCCGCCCGTCCTCAACCAGGACCTTCCTTGTACCCTTAATTGGGGATATGTGGTCCCTGATAGTGGGTACTTGGGCCCTAATAGAGGGTAGGAGGAGGGTCTAGGAATGCAGTTTGCTTTTCTGGCTTGTGCTAATTTGGGTTTAGCGTTCAGGGTTACTTCCCCCTAATGATGGAGAAGCACATGGAAACGAACATGGATCATGACATGGCAACTGTGTTTACATAATTTGCTTTAGCGGGCTTTGGTTCCAGGTTTCCTACTGGGTCTAGGACATGGCCAGATATGCCTGCTTCTCAAACCCACCCCTCCAAAACCCCAACTATGGTACCTTCAAGTCTCAATTTTCACCTAAAATCCCCGGGTACAGAGAGCTTGACAAGCTCAGCTGTATCTAGTTTAGAGTCTATGGCTTCGCAGTCTAAGAATGCGTGTGAAGGTGTGAACCCCCAACCCATGGAGGGGTTCCGGGGGGTTGGCGAGCCCTTTGATGGGCCACAGGCCTTTGCTCAGCCTGGGCAACACTGACGGGCTATAGGTGGTAGCTTCGCCATCTGCCGAATACGGCCTGCTTGACTGTGTTGGAGTTGGCTAACACTGGGCAACACAGCAGGCTGGGCTGCGATCCCAGTATCTGTCCCCTTTGAACTCACAAAAGCTTAGCCCAGGCCATCGCAAGAGGTTCAGGCTTCGGCGCTTGGTTTTGAGTCGAGAACTTGCTGCTCTTGGACCTGGGGAGGCTCCTTCGGTCACCCTACCCACCCTGCTAGCAGGCAGTTTGACTGCGAGCCCTCGAACTACATTGCGTATACACCATTTCCTCAACTGGTGAACCTACACCAAGCCATAATATGCTTACGAAGATGAAAACCCTGGATCCCATCAAACCCAAACACAAAAATCGTAAGCTTACAGCTGCCTCTCGACAAGTCCTGATCGGCATCAAAAGTAGCGAAGGCTGCGTCGATGGCGCGATTGTTGCGGCAAACCTTATGCAATGACTCGCTCAGGACAGACGGCTGGTTATATCGGGGATATATGGGGGCCTTAAAGATATGTCATAGGGATGATTGGGGATATTACCCTGCTTCTTTGACCTGAGTGAGAAAGACGGAGAAACTCTGTTGCATGCAGCGCGCTTTTCTATGGCATGCCGACCCTGGCAAGATGCGCGCAGAAGATGCCCCTAGCAAGATGGCCGAACAGCTGGGACTTCAAAGTTTCCACGAAAGCTACACGCATCGACTTCAAGACCCCTGAGAACAACCCTCACTCAACCCACTAATTCCTTACCAAGCACACTCTATCTACTCCAAACAGGCCTCTTGTGGAGCTGAGATCGGACTGCGCCCTTCTGTAGGGCTCCAACCACATACCACATCGCAGCTGCGGTAAACTCTGTCCTGCAAAGCTCTGTACCGTAGCCCTCTAGTTTGCCACGTAATCACAATATGTACCTTTACACTGAAAACGGCCTCTGGCGAACGTGTTCTAGCGAAATAAGTGTGATCTCAGGAGAGGTTTGAAAGACGCATCTGAGCTGCTCTAATAGCTTGATAGGTCGTAGGGCTTAACCAGTTCGGGCGGAGCGTCTGCTCCCCGTGCTTGTAGTCAAACTCAAAACAAGCGGTGAGATACCTGCACGGATGCTCATCTACGAAACGGGCGGGGCACTTCTTCAAGCCTTTCTATACAGCCGAACCTGCTCTGGATCTCCCAAAGCACCTTTTGCAAGAAGCTGAACAGTTGTGGCAGGTACCCTAATCTGTCCAGGTGATCTGACCATCCCTTCGATGGTCGAGGGCATGGCACACCCGCTCAGCTGCCACGCCGCCCATGCCGCTCCTGAGTCAATAATAATACTGACAGCTTAAAAATAGCAATAACAGTATCAATAGTAAGTAATCAAGGTAAGACTAGTACCAATATTAAGATAGAAGTAAGAATAGCAATAAAAATAGTAGTAGTCAATACTAGTAGTCAAGGGTTTAAGGCACTTCTTGCCCTGATACCTTTGAAGCACAAGGGGTCAAACTGTTTGGATTTACGGAGCACGGAGAAACCCAAACTCCCAGGCACTTAGGAAATGATATGGGGGGGTTTCCAGAAAAGGTCTCCGTGATGAAGCCCTCATATGATATAAGCCTTATTAGAAGGACGTGCAAAAAATGGCCCCTAATACCTGGAAACGCCAATAAGAGCACAACGCAACATTTGCAAGCTTAAGCTGCGAGGTCTTTCTTTAAAGTGCCACACAAGCCTCACACCATGTCTGTGCTTCAAGCTGGTGACAGTCAGCCCTTACAGTAGCACAACCACTGTATTGCAACACCCCTAGCCAGTCTGCTTGGAGCTGGAGGATTGCTAGGCTTTTCAAGGAATGGACAGTGAAGAACACTCTGCAGTTTGCGATTCAGAGTTCAGCATATTGGGTGCCAGTTTTCCTGCGCTTTGTGTCCAGGCGCAGGGTGCAGCGTAAGCTCCCTTTCTTGATGAGCGCGGGCCTACATCTCTTTGATACCTCGCAAGCGAGTTTCCCAACAAGTTCCAAGCGCGTTGCACACTGTTTAACCGTGATGCCCCGTAACTTAGTATGACATGAACTCTTTTTTTTTCCGATACATGCGTGTGCGTCACGTGCAGGAGCCAGCTGCTTGTGAGGAGGGACAACATTACATGAGCCATAGTCTAAACTCCTAATATCCCTTACTAACCCCTATAGTAGTCCACTATATTATCCCCTCAAGAATGAACCCCAGCATGTTTGGTAATGCAGTCCTGCAAAGGCCCCTTCATCTCCAGAAGAATCCATATCCACCAAAATGTCTAGCCCGCCACTTGAACTCCTCAATCGCTGAACCTTCAGACCTAAGTAAGCTCCCTCAACCCAACCCGAAAAGAGGGCTTCCCAAACTTCGGGGTCCTGTTTTGGGAGTCCACATACTCAGGAAATAGTATATTGGGAATTGGGAACTGTATTGGGGTCCCCCTACTTATGGAAAACTTCCCAAAAGGCTCAGGGCCCGGCTTTACAAGTACGGCCTTGAGATCTTGGGCTGAGAGGCTACCTCGGCTTTGTTGGCTGAAAGGTAGGGATTAAAGAGCTTCCCAAAATTAGGTGTACTTTTTGGGGGGGTCCGTAAAATCAGGATTCTGGTAGTTTGGGGGCTTTCGGGTTTGGGTTTTGAGTTTGAGGGTTTAGAATTAAAATTGAAAGTAGGTAACATACAGGGGCTAGCGAGGAGGTACTTAATACGAATGGAACAGAAAATGGAAGCTATTCCATCATTGAAGGCGTGGGGGTTAGGTCCTTTATGATCATCTCGTTTGGAGCGTATTAGGCGACCCCATTTCCGGCAATGCTTCCAACGGACATCTTTGCACAGTCCTGCCTTGACCATCGAATTGGGAAAAAAAACAACCTTTAGCCTTGTCATTTCACGAAGTGAGGTTAACAGACAGCTCATGAACAGGCAACCTCACAAAAGCCACTCAAATCTTACAAGCCGAAGCAAACTTTGGGCGAGCTTTTTTCTCTGGAGTGCTTGTGTTGTGATTGCGGGAACGGACCTAAACTGCGAATGTTAACCTGAGCCAGAAACTCCCTGGCTGGTTTGTAGATATCATCGCTGTGGCGCCCGTCAGAAGTACGTCCGGTCCCCAAACAAAGCAACCGCCCGACCAACAAAGTAACCAATCAATCAACAAACCAACCAACTAGTACGGTGAATGCCTGGTACAGGGACCATGGGGGCTTCAGAACAACATACTTGAGTAGTGTTTTTGGTGGTTGAACCTAGTAAGATTATATTCCTTATATCAAATACTATACCCCAGAAGGAGGTCTATATTGGGTACCATAGTATCCCCAAATAAAATACTACTAACTTGACAGTCCCTCTGAACACTTTGAGCCTTAATCGGAATCTAACTCCCAACAGCCCTGAAATCCGAAAAATGCACTCCAACATTAGTCTAGTGAAGATGGATATTGCAATGCCAGACTCCTGGCCTTTGGTTAGCTGGGAATGAAGCAATGGAAAAAAAATCAAAAACTACTATTATGGGCTATATAGGGACTACTTTAAGGATCCATTCCTTCATTCCTAGCTAACCAAAGGCCAGACTCTAGGGTGAGCACCCTGATTCCGCACATCGAAGTGCGTGAACAGGGATCGGAGCTCTACAAGGGCCTGGCATCAGCAAGCAGCTTCAGCGAGGATGTTTCACACCTGGTTCCCTCTGCTTGTGGCCTGAACTACTGTAAGACTGCAACGCCCCAAGCCCTCAATCGCCCAACGCAAGCCAACTTGGCAAAACTATGTGAGCTATGGTCTAAACTCCTAGTACCCATAGAATAGTCCCCCATACAACCCCTTTAAGGAGTTCAGACTTTAGTACATGTGGTCGCGTTCTAGATTCTAAGGACTGGGCCCTATCCCTGCGCAGAATCTGTCGAAGAATCCATTCCACTCAGCCCCAGCGTAGCAATAACTGGGTTAGCCGTTGGGATATCTAAACATTTTCCCGTGTTAGTTTCATAATTAAGGACCCTGTCTATTAAAAATGTTCAAATGGCTCCAAAATGAAAGTCAACCAAGTTTGGAAACCCTAAACCCTAAACCCCTAAACCCTAAACCCTAAACCCCTAAACCCTAAACCCCTAAACCCCTAAACCCTAACTGGCTTTCTTGGGACTCCGTGTGCAACAGCGCTTCTTCTCAGCCCGCGGCTGCTTTCTGCACTTCGTATTGATGCGCCAAAAGCAGGAAGATGCCCTGACCCGGGACCCTTTTGTCAATTAGCATTGAGGGGTTTGCGAGGCCGAGTCTAGTAGGCTTTAGCGGCGCTTAACACACAGAATTCAGAAGGGGCTAGAATCATGGGGGTGGCGGGGGGTCGACTGTCTGGAGAGGAACCATTTTTTCAGGACTGCAGGACTGACCGTCAGCGAATGGAAACTCATACTTCCTCTGCGAAGTTGCCTGTGGACAACGTACTTACGACCAGTCAATCTTCTGTTGTTACACGGTGCTTTTACTGGTTGCTGTTCAGGAACTTAAATCAAGTTATCATAATGGGTATATAAATATGGTAAATAATGGGGTTTCCCCAATCTAGCAACTTAAATTAAGTTCCGTAACGGCAACCCAGTCTAGGGAGTGTGGATTCTGATTGGTTTTTCCTCTTGAGCTGGGTACAGTTCTGAATCCCAGAAGATGAGCCACACGGTAGCCCTACCATACGATGAGCCTCCACGTGCTCGTACATTTAGCTTGAGGAAAAAATCTATACCTGAATGTAGCGAATTCACAGTAATGTGTAATGGGTCATTGCAAAGAGTAGGTGGCGCGGCACAGCCCCGAGAATTTTGAACACGATCCTCGCCGGCTTTTGGGCCATCAACCTGCATACTTTCTCCACTCCCATGAAAGCCTCACTGATACAAGATATACCCCTTGCTACAAGCCCAAAGGTGCTCGGCATATCAGGCTTTTTGGTACATCTGCAAAGCCCATGGCACACACGCAACTCGGCCTTGCGAAGCTCCGGCATTCTGGCATAGGATTCGACCTCAGTTCATATCTGGGAGCGTGAGAACGGGGTCCCTGTAAGCTGAGGGTTAAGAACACACTGCGTGGGGGAGGGCGGAATATGGAGACCTGAGTATTAGGCCGCACCGATTTCAGAACATCGAATGCCATAGGCATGCTGATGATGGTGATGATGGTGATGGTGGTAAAACTCCTGGGTCCTGGCAGCAAGAGTCATCTCTGCTGTAGCAGAAGTGGCAAAAGCGAACCTCCCGGTAATGTTCCAATCCCCCCACCCCTCATGATAATTTTGTCATGATCGTTTTACTGCTATATTACAATACCACAACCGTGAGGATTTTTATGTTAAGGGGTTGGTTTTCATATGTCCTATAGTCTAAACTCCTAGTATCTCCCTTAATAAGCCCTATAATAGTCAATTATATAATCCCCTATATAACCCCCTTTAAGGAGTTTAGACTATAGCTCATATTGGGGAGCAGATAAACAGTCACTAAGCTGAAGCAGACTAAAAGAATCACGTTTAGCTACAGTTGCAATAACCAGGTCCAATCCAATGCTAGCAATTGTAATGAGTGCAAAGGAATCATGAATTGTTGTAGAATAGAGCTGTAGGATGTAGAGTGGTGGATGGGAAGTTTTTTTTTAAAGAAAAATATGTGTTCTTTACTTTTCTCCTTATCTTCTCTACCTAGGGATGCTCGATGAACCCCAACGCTTCAGCGTAGCCCACTGTTTGCAGCATGGCATTGAAGGGCTCCCGTACTCCCAGTTAAGAATTGAAAGGTAAAACCAAGCCAAAATAAATCCAAACAAGAGTGCTCTTGCCCTCACACAAAAAGGTTCACATGAGCTACAGTTCAATCTCCTAGCATTCCCCCTTAATATCCCCTGTATAGTCCCCTGTATAATCCCCTGTATAACTCCCTTTAAGGAGTCGAGACTATAGCTCACATGATGTGCAACTCAGCCAGCTTCCGCCAAGCCCCCGGCGCACTGGAGAACTCCTACAGAGAGAGTCGGCGGAACCTGTATACTGGGGCTATATTGGGATAATGGAGACTGGAACTATAGGGATTATAGGGATTGTGTAAAGTTTATATAGGGATTCTAGGAAAATATAACGGGGTTATATTGGGAAAATAGAAAAGGACATGAAAACTACCGTATTGGTGTTTAGGGTTTAGGGCTCAGGGTACATGACGGTTTCGCCGCGGAAAAAAGATTTGATGAATCAACTGCAACACTACTGCGGCATCAAAGTCATGTCCAGGTTCTGCTTGTATTGGAAAAAACACCACGCCCAGCCCTTAAACCCTTCAAACCTAAGCCCCAAGCCCCAAACCCTAGACCCTAAACCCTGATCCCTAAACCTTCGACCCTAAACCCTAAACCCTAAACTTTTAACCCCTAAACCCCAAACTCTAATCCCTAAACCCTAAACCCTTAGCCCACGCTTGCCTCGCTGTAGCCGGAGAACCAGGGATGCTCCAGACACTGAGTGGCATCCGGACCTTGGAGTTTAAGCAGCCACTAAAAATTTCAAATAAAAGGGTTGTATAGGATTATATAAGGTTATATAGGGTTATGTAGGATTCGATAGGGTTTTGGGTTTATGATTCAGTGTTTAGGGCTTAGGGTTCAGTTTTGGAATTTAAGGTTTAGGGTTTAGGATTTAAGGTTCAGGGCCTTCGGCTAAGGATTTAGCATGCAGAGCTTGGGAAAATAACAGCTTTCACATGGTTAAGATCAGGGCTCAGTATAGCTGTAACGTAGCCATCATTTCACTGTGAGGGAATCTTCAAGTATGAGACCCTTTAACGCACGCATCCTCATTTTAAGGTGACACATGGGTTTTTTTAAAGTCGGGAGCTCTTGTAATCCTCGCCCCCAATGACAATGAGCCCCACCATCCCCATGATAATGACTTCCCCCAATAAATGCCTTCATATGAAAAAGCGAAAATTTGGGGTTGGGGGGGGCGGGGCGGGGTCGTTTAAATAGAAGGGCTTACATTCCCATACAGTCTATCTTGTGGGGCTATATGGTCATCCCCTAGATCTACCATGAAAAGGTAGTCTTCGCGCATTCCTAGCGGTTATGCTATAATCCCTGATCCCTAAACCCTAAAAACCCCAAACCCTAAAAACCCGGAACCCCAAACCCTAAAACCCTAAACCCCGAACGAAGCACGACTCTAAGACTCTAAGCTTTGCGGACTGAACGGTATGGCGATTTTGGGAATGGCTGCACCACAAAGGTGCTTGATCATAGCCATGCCTGGAAACTGCTTGGCTCTATGCTATGTATATGTATGTATATGTATATGTAAGGGAATGGAAATTAAAATGACAACCACGGTATATCAATGTATTATTGAGGGTTGGGCGTTTAGGGGCCCGTATTACCTGCATGTATCCGCACGACCCGTCTTTGGCCGTGGGTTCCTGTCATGCGTTCCTGGATGCTCACGGAACATAACAAGCCTCTACAAAAAAATTGCAAAGGCGGATCTGAATCGGATGCCCCGGTCTGGGTCGCGGACGCGATGCATCATCCTTGTCCAGCATGCGCATTAGCAGGTCATTGCCTAGGCTTCATCACTTCAGGATTGAGGGCTTATGGCTCTAGAGTCTGGTTTGCCAACGTCAGACACGCGAATACTGCTGGTCTGACCCGCCTGATAAGCCTACTTCCGTTGATAGGTTGATAGCTACTCGGTGCGCATGTTTGATTTTGCGTTGCCATGAGAATGAAAAAAATAGAGTGGCATGGGCTCTGAAGAAATGCCTCAGAGTTGCTATCGTAACTATTTTGCACTACCATTAATGTTTACTAATGTACCATAATATACCATAAGATACTACAATATACTATAGTATAGGGCAGGCCGGCAGGACGGTATCGTTGTTTGTGGTTTGATCAGTTTCTTCCAAGAGCCCGCTTCATAAGACGAAATCTGGTAGCTTATATGGCCAGGGCAGTTTCCCAAAATAAAGGGAGCCCAATATAGACGCCAATATACTATAAGCCTTCTTAAAAGGACCCCCCTAATTTCAGGACACCCCATCTCCTCTCTGAACAATGGCGCAACCTGTTTGCATTATGACTGGGTTGCTGTTAAGGAATCTAAGTTAAGTTACCATAGTTGGTATATATAGTAATCCGCCAAGACCCCCCAGCAGTAACGTCTCCGTCTCAACCCTATTGGGCGGGCAGCTCTGGTGGGACTGGCCGGAAAGCCTGCGCTCCAGTTGGCGAGAATCAGGCGCCCTCCCTCCGCGATTTTAGGCCGGTCCCTAGAGGGGTTTGGGGAACCGCATCTCGGGAATCTCCAGAACTGCACGAGGGTCATGCCAGGCGGATTTTTCAGAGACCCAGAAAACTCCAGACACATTGTCGGTGACATCTGCCGAGTCCTCGCCCAGCTGAGGCTGCACGGGCCGCGACAGAGAATATCCCTCCCCAAATACAAATTGCCCTTGCTCCCTGGGCATGGCCCGTGCCATCTGAAGTGCTTCCCCCGCCTCTCAGAGATCACCAAAATTCCTGCACAGGGCTTAAAAGTCCAGGCAAGCGCCAATATGCCTACCAAGTAAGAGCGCGCCGGCCTCAACTAGAGGACATGGTAGATGCCTTTCTTCGGACTAGCAGGCAGTCTCAAGGTTGCCGAGGTTCCCCTTCCCAATTTTGGTCGGGTCACTATATATAGCCTAGCTGCACGCAGTCCTACGCGTTCACAGCCAAGCAGAACATCAGGAAGTCGGTCTTTGAGATCCTGGCCGAGTGAAGGCGTCTACACGTGCCAGCCTTGTCCGATGGCCTCAGTGCTGCGACAACAACACCCAGACCAAAGTTGTTTGCTCTGGCATTGGCCTGAGCAGGATCTCTAGATCTGAGTTTTCGGCGCAGCCTCGCATGCAGCACATCAATCTGTCATGCCGAAATTGCGATGCATTTGGAAATTATCGTAGCCCAGGTGTGCGATAGCCTGGACACTGGAAAAACAAAAGGCTGAGAAGGCGGCTTGATGCGATTAGGAATCAGCCCTGACGCAAGCATGAATAAACTGAACTCGCACCAGTGCAAACAAGAGACGCCACACCACCTTGCTCGAGTTGACTGTCGTCGAACGGTCTGCTCTAGCTCTAACTACCTGCAAGCTGCCTCAGAGCTACTTCAGAGGCAGAGATCGGCACTTATTCTTGCACGCATAAGAAGATTCCTCGGCGATATCCTGAATATTCCAGCCCCATGGTATATGCCACCCCCTAGTAGTAAATATGGGTCGGAGAACATGCATTAGAGGGAGGGCGGTGACGACGTTTAATGTTAGGGGGAAGCCACTAAGCCAAGAAAACCTGGGGCATTGCGCATACCAAAATAAATCGAAACCCCTAAGCCCACGAAGCTGTCCAAAACGTGCGAGCCCATCCGAAATCCCTGCCTGCCCCGCAATCAAACAGAAAAAACAACCCATGCCACGCTTTCTGCCGCCTACGGGGCGATCTTCTTTGAACGAGCAACCTTGGCTTTGATGATGCGCGTGGCCCTGGCGAGCTGGAACTTCTCATGCCAAATGCGAGGCGACAGCGAAGCACTCATCAGAGACAGTTGCTCACGCAAGTCAAGAGCAAAGAAAGCCTCTACAAGACAGTGTTGCTGCAAAATCTGGAAAAGATCTTTTATGTTGTCGTTCTCTCCCTGAGCCAAGGATTCCGATAATGCGCAAATTCGAGTTCCACTGGTACACCCCAGCGCAAATGTCATCAGTGACTGTCTGGCCTTGGGCACAAGCCACCTCTCCACGCCGGGCAAGCCGAAGGAAGGTAAGCCAGCTGCATGCAAGTATCTCGATTGCGTAAAGATCGAGCTTGCAGCTCCAAAGAGGTGGTAGTCTTAGGGCGGAGATTCCACAAAAAACAATTTCCATGGCTTTGTTTGAATCTGCGTCGGGAACCCCATCCAGAGCGCTGTGCAACTTCCGCGGGGCTGGCCCAACAAATTGGACACCAAGTGCAGGCGACATAGAAAACCACATCCCAACCACCCGCGATCCTACCCCAACCACCCACGACCGTACCCTTCCCTAACCACCCACCACCCTACCCCACCCTAACCTACCCTAACCACAACCACCCACCACCCTATCCAAAACCCACCTCACCAACCACCCACCACCCTACCCTAACCTACATACCATACCCTACCACCCCTACCTATCCTACTCTCAGCACCCCAAATCCTGTCCTACCTAATCATCCACCACTCACCGCCCTATGCCTGGTTAATACCCCCTCCCCTCCCGCCTTCCCCCAACCTCCCCCCTAGCCCTCCCCCCCTCTTGCCTTACGACTATGCAGCTGGAGGGTTCTGTAACTGCCATTCAAATGTTTAGAGGTATTGCGCAAAGCTTCATGTGTTTCAGCAGCACACCTGGAGCTATGCAGGCATTCTATTCTATGCTGGGGGCTTAGCTTGGTCTTTCGGGACGGATTCTGTGAACTTGAAATTTCAATTTTTCAGCCCTCTCTGTCCCCCCCTACCCCCTGCGGACCCTGTCCCCCTTCCGCGTTTTTCTGGTGGCCTGTCAACCCAATTATGCAGCTGGAGAATTCTGTAAATTGCCACACAAACCCTTTCGGAAATTTCAAAAGGCCATTGACGTATTGCACAGGGCTTCATAAGGCTACTGTGCTTAAGCAGCACACCTAGGGCTCTGCAAGGGCTTGTGTAATAAAGCAGCTTATATGGCAAGGCTGTGCAGGGCTTCTATTCTTGCAGCATGATGGCACTATGCACATTACAGTAAATCTGCATGATGCTGCCGCCTTCGCCATTCCTGCTTCAACAACTTGTTGGACCTGCCGAATACACCTCTGCTGCCACTCTGACGGCAGCTGCACTGTCTGAGAGACGGCACTGCTGACCGGCGCTCGAGCCGGCCGAGGCGGCGCGCGGTAGCGGTAATATTAATATGCTTTCCCCAGTATAGTAACTTAAACTATGTTCTTGAACAGCAACCCAGATGAGGTGGTTACAGAAGACCTCCACTGTTCAGCCAGACCCTCAACAAGATCAGCATAACCCTAAACCCCAAACCCTCAGTCGCTGAGCATCTTGGGGCCTGGAAGAGTCAACAGTGGGCTAAAGAAGCCATGAACAAGGACCAGAGTTGATTTACAGAGCAGAAATGGATTGTGGGGTCAGCCTGAACAGAATCTGAGAATTCTGCACGCAGAATCCCAAAACGGGGAGTGGTTGATTATGGGGCTGCGATACTCAGCCACGCCAATCAAATCCAAATCTGCATCACCATAGCCCATAGCATGCGGCAAGATTCTAAAGAGGCGGCTGATGTCTTGGCTCTTATCCCAGGCATACATGGCGTGTCAAGTCATCTGTTTGACGACCTTCAACGCAGCATCAAATTCGACAGGTCGACAGAAAGCATGGCTTCATTAGATGGCATCATTTGATTGTTGTTGTTGTTTTTTTCAAATTGTCCTTTGGTTGCTGGTTTTGTAACTTGTCATTACATCGCGGAGGTCGACACCCAGTCGGATTCTACGTCTTTCCCTGCCCCTGCTGCCAGTTGGCAAATGGAGTCTGCAAGTCTTAGATGCTTGCTTTGGAGGTGGCAAGAGCTTCTGTCTGCAGACCCTAGTTTTCCAAATGACAGCAGACGGCAAGATCAAACTACTTTTCGATGAGCTGTACAAGTTGTTGCGGCTAACGCACTTTGGCATTCTAGCAAGACTGAGGTATAGCAGCTTGCGTTGCTGGCGTGAAACAATTAAAGCTTTGGCGCTGCCCCCAATGCATGGTAGATAATTACGACGATGATTACTACTACTATTGTTATTCCTACTATTATCACAACTATCGTTCTTACTACTATTATTATTGCATTGATTATTGCTACTAGTATTATTACTACTATGCTTAATATTGGTATTACCAGCCCCAGTCACAGCCTCACTGTTATCTGAGGCTATTCAACCGGGGACTATAAAGAGCAGCAGCGGCTGTCCAGACAAAGCTGCGGGGATCATATACGGTTTATATAGGGATTATAGGGTTTATATTGGGGTTATATAGGGAAACGGAAAATAAAATGGAAACTATAGGGCTCCTTCCTTCAAACTTGGTTGGCCTTTGGAGCCATTAGAAAAATATATTCTTTTATAGGGTCCTTACGAAACCAATGAGGGAATATATACAAACGTCCAAACGGCCAGCCCAGTGAGTTTACAGCTCCTTCCTTCAAAATGGCTGTGACTGCAGCAAGTGCAGGCAGAGCGCAAGTTGCAGTCTTTACCAAAAGCGGAGTGAGCACAAGAAGCCTGTACAACTTGGCTTATCTATCAGACTCTGCTCCCAGTGAGGCTGTCCCTGGTTTTGGTTGTACCTCAGCTGTCAGAAACAACAGAGCTCCCCTTCCATCCTCGTTGACTTGTTACTGAAGGCAACACATCCAAAATACAGTGGAACTGGCTATGGAGAAGCTGAAAAACAAAGACTTCAAGAAGTCACCCTCTTTGTGAGGATGGTTTAGGGTTGAGGAACCATCCAGCCCTGATCCCTCAAACTTTTAACCCGGGGCCCTCTTGACGCCTGAACTTCAAATCTTCATCCCTGTGCAACTGCGACTGTTGCAACCATCAGATTCCATTTAACACCGTTGACATAAGAACACTTCTCTGGTACCTGTCTATACTGGTAGGACTGTTGCCGTTCATTTTCCTATGACTGTAGATACAGCATGGTATTTTTCTGGCGGTCAAGAAGCGGCGTAAAAAGCGCAAGCTCGAAAAACAAAAAAAAGTCAACCCCTCAACTTTTGAGAACACGGCTTAGGGTTTAGGGTTTGGGGTTGAGGGTTTAGGGCGCAAAGCCTGAGCCCTATCACACCCAAGGCACTCCCACCTGAAGCCCCGCCCTGCAGGCCTTGGCAAGACAGACCATCATTTCAGGCATCTAATATGTATGCATATATATATATATATTACATTATGTGTATATATATAATGTATATTTACATCTGTGTGTATATATCAATATATGTGTATATATATATATATAGAGTGAAAGTACAATCAATCCATAGTGGCTTCCAGGTTTACATAAACGAGTAAAAATCAAGTCAACAACAGCCGAGATTTGGACTTCGGCTGTTTATCGTGTTTGTTTTGGAAGTTCAGGTTTGCGGCTTGGGGGTTTGCGGACAGGGTCTCTGGAGGGCTTCAGGGTTAAAAGTTAAGGAATATTTGGGCTTGCAGCTTACGGAATTGGAGTTGGCGATTAGGCTTGCGGGTGTAAGGTTGGGAGCTGATGATCTAGGCTTTGCAGGTGGGGGCCTAGCGGTTTGGGCTTCCGGGATTAAGACTACTTCGGGGTTTCAGGATGGAGTGCACGGTTCACGGTTGGGGAACTGGGCCATCCTGATGGTTAACCTGGAGATTACGCAGGCTCACTATGACATGCATTCCCATGTCTGTCTGGGCAGCACGGAAACTTCCGTGACTAGCAACCACTCAGTGAACTCCATCGACCAGCTCCCACTAAACAATCTTTGAAGTGAAGAGGGATTGTGCATGGAGAAACATGCATGCTTTCCGACAGGGCGCACCCTTCCCTACATACAAGCTTTGCATAATCCTGGGTACTCGTCCTGTTTTGCTAAACCCTGCTTCGCACACTCTGAACATGGCTCTCAACCCTGCCGCCCTCTGGGACCAGCGCTCGCTTGGCAGCCGGTGTGGATTGGTCAAATCGGACAGACGCAGCGGCACTTGGTGCCAGTGATTCTCCCCGTGCTCCTTCAACGGCTTTACCATGAACACTCTGACCCTCCATGTCCACTAATACTAGCACCAGGAGCACTAGCGACAGCACAACCCATAAGCGAGAACCCTGGATCTTCTGACGCGACCGCTGCAGCCCCCCCCGCGGTCACGACTCTCGGCGCTGTTACAGACATTTGTGTTCTACATATAACCCCCATATAACCTCAATATACTATAGTAGTTTCCATTTTTTCCATTATCCCTATATAGCCCCAATATAACCCAATATTGTACCTACTATTTAAAGGTACAGGTTACAGCAGGAAGATGTTTTGCTGCTCTCCAAAGCATTGGCGGGCCTTGTACCACTTCCACATGTAGCCCACTCCCGCCGGAACCTGTGGAGGCTGAGCTTCTGTCGCCTCAGCACAATATGTAGTAGTTTCCATTTTATTTTCCATTATCCCTATATAACCCCAATATAAACCCTATATAGTCCCCTATATAATCCCCCTTTAAGGAGTTTAGACCATAGCACAACGCCCCAGGTTCAGGAATTTGCGTGAATGACGACGGCGATAATTCTACAAGAACGAGGCTGCAGTTCTAGTCGCATGTACCCTGCAATTCCGCATAGCAAGGTAGTGAATAAGTGTTTTGGCGACGAGGAAGCAGCGCTTTAGTTCCGTGGCTTGAGGATCAGGAGATGGTGCAGTCAGGGCCTGCTTGCTCTCATGCGCCGTGGAATCAATGGCTCCACGACTTATCATGTTCTTTTGGGTGAAATTTCTTACTACTGCTCTTTGCCGCTGTCACAGCATCATCGCTGTGACAAGCATGGTCATTGCCATGATTGAGGTTCCAGTTTCGAAGCGTTCGTACTCTTACCAGTATAGGTCTGTATACATTTAGCTCCCTGAAGACTCCGTGTAAATGTAGCTTGAACAAATGAAGAAATCAAATCCTGCCTTAGTCTGCAGCATGAACTTGCAGATCCACCAAATCCGTGCACGCTGACACAGTGCATCTGATTTGTTGGCAGGAGCAAAGAAGTGGTGGTTCCCATAAGGGGAACGAAAATGTATCCCACCATTTCACAGTCCTTATTATAGAGACCCCGCAAAGCGTACTTCTATTTTTTCGGGAGTCCTAAAACTTATAGTCACGATACAATCTCAAGTTTGCATGTCATTTTCCATTTTCCATTTCGTTTGACTCTCCATTCTTGGGCTACTGAGACATCCCTAGATACCCCTATAAACCCCTGTATCACCGCTTGTATATATATAATATTTGACGTTACCCCTATATCTGTAGAATAACTCCTACACTGTCAAGAATACTCACTCTAAGCCAAGGCTCGTTCACCCACCCTTGTATTCTGAGCTGCCTCCACCTTCCGGTCTGCTCATCGAACTGCCACATGAAGCCCTGTCCGGCTTGAGGCCTCAGCTGCCCGTATCACAAAGGCCCCAGTACTAGCACTAAAGGCTTTAGGGTTAGGTACGAGTACTGGTACTTGTTCTAGTACCAGTTGTTTTGGCACTGGGAAGAGTAAGAGTAATAGCAAAGAAAGAGCGTTGCTGCTCATACTGTTTAATTGCAGTTTTCTTACAGCGCTGCTGCTAACTAGTTTCGGGACCTCTGCGATGGTTCTTTCTGATACTACTGCCGCAACTACTTGTCAAGAACTGGCAAGACTTGTTATCTGGCCTGGACGCCAGTAATAGTGCAGCTCAAACGTTGATCTATTTTCATACAATTCGTCATGGATTCGTAATCGCAGACTCTGCAGATCCCATGCTGACGGGCTTTGGCGGGGCCTCTGGTCTAAGACAGAGCAAAGGATTGAGACGCCACGCCGAAATGCAAGAATGCCCAGTGTAGGTTTGGCAAGGTCGCCGCGCAGTCCGCAATTAACATCCCGAAGAGGGAGTCCCATATGATCCCGTCATCATGCCCATGTTCCCTAAGGGCACTCTATTATCAGAACCTCCCCAAATGTTTACATCCCCCAGCCCTACTCGCTACATCCTGATCCCCAAACCTCGACATGAACTACCCTCTATCCGTCCCAGGGGCGTCGGTGGATTGAACTGGTCCAGTGTATGCCAGTCCGGGATGGAGACTTGCTCCCAAAGGCCAGGGTCGCCCTGAATCTTTAGGCTTACATAGCGATTGCGGGACCTTAACTTCTGACCCTAAAGCCTAGACCCTCAACCCTGAACCCTGAAACCCAACCCGGAAACCTTACACCTTGAAGCCCTGAAACCCTAAACCTTAAATAGCAGCTTCCATGATCTTTTCCATTATCCCCATATAATCCCTATATAACCCCTAATGTTCCATATACATATATATAACCCCAAATAATCCCTACATAAACCCTACTAATCCCTATATATCCCCTAGATAATCCCCGTTATAATCCCTACACAAACCTCAAACACGAAACCCGCCTTTTGGGAGATGAACTTCCACATCTCACCACTGCCAGCGTACTCTCTGGGTGGGTGGTTGGCGCTGTCGGCATACCAGTCCCTGATCTCTTCCTCTTGGTTGGTTCCAGCCACGCGCACATGGTTTAGGGTAGAGATCATATTCCCTTCTTCCCTACTTAGAACCAGTAAGTAAGTCGAGAGGTCATGACAGTACAAGCAGGGACTTGGCGCATAGATTCCGGAGGCAGACCCCATTACCCGCAACCTTGAACCCTCAGCTCCAGATCCTCTAATTGGCCTTGTTTGGAGTGGGAGTGGTGATTCCATATGCTCATTGTGCACAGCAATGATTTCTGGTGCGTCAGAGGGCCAAGCAAAAGAGCAACAGAAACCCGAGAAAAACCTACATGTGCTACTGTCCCAAGTTCTGGCTTGTGATCACTGGAACCTATTGGAATCACAGTGCGAAACTAGGCCCTCCTCTTCAGGATCATCCGAAGATTACCAAAGTTGTTTCCACGCGAAAAACTTTTTACCCACATATTCAAGGTTTAGGGTTTAGGGTGGTGCCCAGAAAAAAGCCAATGATGTTGCGAACGTCCCTAACAAAACCCTACGCCCTAAACCCTAAGCCGTACTGCAAGCTCTACTTGTCCTGTACCCCAAATATTGAACCCCCCAATACCACAAGTTGCATTACGGTATACGTAATATGATGTAACATATCATATATTAATACAATATACTATAAATACTTACTTATTTACTCTTCGAGTGGCTATTCGGCCAGGGGGGGGGCTAATATCAAAGGGAGGGGATTACATTTGCCCCGAAAATGGCGAAGTCCTGGGTCCACTCCTTCCGACCGCCCTTGTCGATGTACTGCCACATGAAGCCTTCACCACTCGGAGGGTTTTGGGTTTAGGGTCAGGGGGGGTTAGTACATGGGTTAATAAACCTCGATAGCCCATGTAGTAGTTCTAGTAATCCCCATGATTGACCTACTTAGTAAGGTTTCCTGACCTTCCAAGCAAATACACTCCCCTAAGCCAACATGAAGCCTAAAAAGGGCCGGGCGCTTTGTAGATTCCTGTCCTTTTAAAGGGGGTTACTGGGATTCCATCTTAGTTTGTGGAAGGGTAGGCTCCAGGCTTCAGGTCTATGGGCTTTGCCGGGTTTAGGATTTGGGATTTAGGATTCAGAGGCCAGCAAGGCTCCAGAGACCATCTATACAGGGGTATGTAGGGTGTAGAGATATTACCCCGAAACTGCGAATCCTATGGAACAGCAGAGTTAAATTTGAAAGGGCAATGAAACTGAAACTGCGGATAAATGAGTCCCACTCCTTCTGGCATTATACTTGCTGCCACTCCTTATGTGTCTACGTGTCTTGCTCACCTTCCTCCTGTACGTAATTCAACCGATTCAGTATCACAAGTCTCTATAACATGCAATCCTTTAAGCCCCAAGCCCCACAAAAGCTTAGATCTACAAAGAACCCAGCTCCCATACCCGGACTCCTAAAATGGAAAATGAATTGGACACGTGGTTTATCTGGGGTTCATAAATGGATGTGCAGGGGTTCTGAAAGGATACTACTCCAATCATGGAGGGCCAAATGCAAGATCAAATGGAAAATGACCTAGACCCTAAACCCTAAACCCTATGACCCTAAACCCTAAACCCTAAACCCCATGACCCTAAACCCTAAACCCTATGACCCTAAACCCTAAACCCTATGACCCTACACCCTAGAATCCTGATGCTCAAGCCCTTCCCTACACTTCCCTACACCCTAAACCCCTCAAACCTTCTCCAGCTGGCTCTGACGGTGGGTGTGTAGCGCTGTCCACATCCCAATCGGGGATTATGTCCTGCTTATGTAGGGTATTATATGGAGTTATATAGGCTTTTTACATAGTTAGATAGGGTTATATCGGGTATTGCATAGTTACATAGGGTTATATAGCGGTTGTATATGTTTGATTTTACTGCTTATGCTGTCTTTCATGGTGTAAATAGAATGACAACTACCCCACTACTGAGCACATGCATATCCTCCATCCAAATTACCGCCTCTGCATCCTTACCCTACTCGCAACTTTGTAGGGATGACGTAGCTACCTCCTGGTTGCCTTCATTGACATTGTGCTCGCCCATTTCTCTCCCTCACCAAACCCTAAACCCTCATGAGTAGCTTTTTTTTGGTGGTTAAACCCAGTAAGAATATATTCTTTATATAAAATACTATACCCCAAAAGGAGGATATCATCTTACTCTATATTGGGTGCCATAATATCCCCAAATAAAATACTACTCTCATGATTTTCAGGAATCCAGGGGTTGGACTTGGGACTGCGCTCTCTGCTAGGTTCACTCTAGTGCCGTTTGGAAATACTCACCTTGTTGTCTCTGTACATTCTTCTAGAACTGCCAGGGTTGTTACTGCTCCTCCGTCATCCTGGAATCCACTGTGTGGGCTCACAAATCAGCAGGAGCTCGAGCTCGTTCCACTGAAGTTGGAGAGGCAGCATGAACCCGCTAACAATCACCATTAAGAAGCCTTCTCTCAACTCCTAACAGGAAGAAATGCGACAGAAAAACAGATCGACAGATCACCTTAACAGCAATGAGCTTCGACTTTCATCCACATGCAGTACTCATAGCATGAACAGAAGCCACAATACATGCAGAAACCGATCCCCAGGTACGCCCCATACAAGTTACGGCAATGCAAGACAGAACATCCTAATTCTGAAGGTCGATGGGCCCACGATGGGTACCGAGATTCATACAGCATTGAGTATTTGGAGGTGCATGAGCGGGACCGGACGTTGTAAGCTGTCCAGATTTGGATGGAAATCATTCCCCGCTATTGATCGTGAAGCCTCCCCTGGCCACTAGTTAAGTGTTCAACAGATGTACGATTGCGCTATACCCATACATATTGAGATATTGATTGTTAGGGGGTGGGCAGGTTGTACTTTCCGGAGGAGGGGATCAATGCCATGTCCTGGCGCCAAACCTTCTGACCGTTGCCGAGCGAGACTCCTCAGCTGGAAATCTCAGACAAGAGTACCCTAAACCCTAAACCCTAAACCCTATGTTATGGAGTCTATTGCTGAAGATCTCCCCGATGGTTGGATTTGGATTTGGTTTGCCAGAGTTGCCAATGGTCGTGTCATGGCGCCTGCCTCCAAGATGTTAGGTTGGGGGTCTTCTTCTTGCAAATGTATATCACCATTCCCCTACCCACTCCCCATCCACCCAGCTCTCACAGCAAAGCCTGTGAACCCTGAAATTCCGAAAGCCCAAACCTCCCCAAGCAAACCCAAGCCAAAGCCCCAAGGTTGCCAGGGCACGATTCCACATCAATCCCTCGCCCGCGGGAAGCTTCGGTGCGTCGCGTTCCGTCCAGCCAGGGATGGGTGACTGCTGCCAGGCGCCCCTTTCAAACCTCCACCTGGGGTTTAGGTTGTAGGGTTCAGCGTATGAGCTACTCCTAGTAGGCCCCTTAGTAAGCCCTGTAGTTATACTACCTTATAGAATCCCCCATATAACCCCCTTTTAAGGAGTTATACTACAGGGCATATAGCTAAGGTCATGGTTGTACAGCGGTATGTAGGGTCAAACATGGCTAGAGAAGCATTCTAAAACGTTTCTGCTACACGGTTCAGGGATTAGGGTTGAGGGCTTCCGAAAATTGACGGGCCTTTTTTTGAAGTCCGTATAGTTAGGGTTCTAATATATTGAGGTCCACAATAGGCCCCAAGCACGGATGGAAACTACCACCCCGTCTTGGGATTTTGGGGTTTGCACGGCTGAAGATTTGGGAGGTTTGGGGTTTATCTCGTCGAAATCTAGGATGTTTAGCTCCGGCATTCCTTTTGAAAGTCGTTCTGGGTCTACCGAATTCAAACATAGGCCAGGGCCCTATCCAATATTTTGCTTGAGCTGCCGTATACGGCCTAGTTTTTCAGCAGCTGGATTCCAATCCATCATCCAAACTGTACGGCCAGAAGCTTGGAACCCCCACCTTGCTACTCGACCCCCTGAACCCCTAAATCCTGAACCTTGAACCCTGGACCCCAAGCATAGCTGCAAGGTGAAAACCTGCGAAGTCACTGCAGAGATCCTAGATAGGAAATGTGCTTGGAGGTCTAGGGTGGCTAAACACTCTAGTTACAAAACGGATTACATTGGGCGTGTATAAGGTTTTATAGGGCGCACATATATATATATATATACATAGGGGTTATGTAGGCAAGAGTTTAAACCTTAGGTCTAGATTGTTATAAGGAGCTAGCAGCTGCAATCTAAACCTCGTTGTGGTGAGTCCTCTAGGCTACCTTGGTTGCTACAATCTAGATCCGAACATCCTCCAAACCGTCTCAAGAACAGGATCCCGACGCACCCCCAGATACAAAACACCCTTTTGCGAACATCCGCAAGATTGGCATTTCTCAAACTAACCTGTACAGAACCATTGAGGATACCCCTGTCATGGCCCTACCCCCCAAAATTCCCCGTTAGCACGCTCTTTTGAGGAAATTCCACCCTGAATTCTGAACTCTGAATCATTAGATGCTGTCCAGTCAACATCAAGCCGTTACCGGCCGGTTCCCTCGGAGGCAGGTCTCGCCTGTCCTGCTTGGAGTCGCGATGGACCTGCATGAGGGGTTTGGCTTGCTGGTTCTTAGCTATTAGGAGTGAAAGCATGGAAAAGAAAATGGAAACTGGAATGTAGACCCATGATTGGCCCATGATTAATAAACCCCCTCCTTTTAAGGGCCTTAATGTTAGGATCCCTATTGTAATCTCTATAAAGGGGTAATGTGGATTAATCAGGGGTCTGGGTTACAGTCTTGGGAGCCGAAGGTGGCATACTACAAAATTAGCATGTTGGAGTTTGGGGCTTCGGGCTTGGGGCGGTTGCGTTTAAGGGTTTAGGATGGTTAAGGGTTTAGGTGTTGCTTTCGAGACTCAGCAAGGTCTGTCGTTGAGGGTTTTAGAAAAGGGTGGAGGGAACTTCTGAGGAAAGGTTTGCTACCGCTTTCCTATTCATAGTGCGTTGGCATGTCTAGAAGATGCAAAAAACACTGCCCAATCTCAGGGTCCAGAAAGACGCGTAACAGGCCTAAACCCTAAACCCCAAACACTCCCTTGCCCTTCTACAACCCTTCTGACAAAGTTATCCTTGTTTCATTCTCAGCTTCTTAGCAGAGGCTCCATCCGCAAGTTGATGACCTAAGGGAAGCTCCCCAAACTCTACAGCCTCTGCACCCTAAACCCTTAAAGGGTTTAGGGATTAGGGTTTGGGTCTATAGGGTTTAGGGGTTTAGGGATTGGGGTTTAGGGTTTGAACATCCGAAGCCCCACCTAAAACCCCTACCCCACAAACACCAAAAGACCTTGCTACTTGCTGGTTGTTCCTAGAGTAGTCCCTATATAATCACCAGTAATGTAATAGCTTCCACGCCTTCATTCCGAACTCACAAGCAGCAAAGTAAACCCTAAACAGCCAAACACTACATCCTTGGAACACCTCCAGCTACCATTGCATCCTTCATCTCCTTCTCCGTTTGCTTTTGCATTGAACCCGAAACCCAAAATCTTCCACCCTAAATACTGGTACCGTCCATTTTCCACTTGCTCGTCATTTTGGCTTCCCACTCCCTACGCTAAAACCTAATTCCTCTATGTATAGATCTAATATCCTTATATGGTAGTTCCCCCAAGAAATAGGGGAACCCAATATAGACCGCAAAATGCTACAAACCTTATTACAAGGACTCCCAAAATGGTACCTCTAATTTTAGGAAACCACCGTATATCCCCACATAAAGCCCTAAGGCCGCAGCCCTGAGCCCAGAACCCTAAACCCTAAATAGTAGCTTCAATCATCTAACCCATTATCTCCATGTAATCCCGAGATAATCCCTAATAACCGCAAATAATTCTTATGTCACCTAATGATCCCTATGTTACCCTTAATAATCCCTATGTAACTCTAAACCCTAACCCCTACACCTTGCAGCGGCCTGCGTCCACGCCGCCAACTGGTGATTCGTCTCACACTTCCACATGAAGCCAGGACCTCGACGTAATGCCCGGAAATGCAGGGTTACATAGGCCTACATAGGGATATATAGGGACTATACAGGGAGTATTTAGAATTTAGGGGTTGAGACGGAATATGCAGGATTAGTTACATAAGGAGATATGGAGAAGATATGAAGCGTTATTCCCTCAATAATGGAAAGTCGAGAGTTGAAATGGAGGAAGCTGGGATTATACAGTGGAATATAGGCCTCGCCCTAGCATCAAACCCCCCCACCACCCTAAGATTTAATATTCCAGAATTAGGGGGGTTCAATATCATGGGAAGGAATTGGTCATGGGTCATGGATTCCTTTACCCACCCACCTACTACTCCCACTAGATTCCTGCTTAAGCCTTTATCATCCTTTAGGCTGGGGGGAGCTTATAGGGCAGTTCTTTCTAATGGGGATTTTGGGTAGCTAGTGTTGACATCTTATAGATGCAGCCTAGGGTTTGCGGTCTAGCGTTTAAGTGGGTGTTTGTACCGTAGCGTTGCGGGGTGCGGGGATTCATTATTTACTGAAGGAAGGAATAAAACTACCCCGTTTCTGACCTCACTTTGGCACTATCTGAACCTAAGTTGCATCCACAACAGAAAATCCGTTTCCTTCCCCTTTATGTAGGTCTAATATTGTCTGCAAAAAGATGCAAGAAGGGCCTTTGTGTCTTCAGGTCTTGGTGTTTGGCACTGCGGCGCAAGCACAACTCTTAGTGTTGGCCTTAGTTCCTCGGCTGTGAGGGTTGAAGTTTCTGTTGTCACTTTGACCTACTTGGGCTTGGAAGACCTTTTCACATTCAGAACATGGGGTCGTAGTAGGCAATCCTCAGGCCTCAGACCTTACGCCTGCGCAGCCCCTGCCGCTAGCTAAGCTTGTGACAAGAGAGGCAAACCCTAAACCCTAAACCCTGAATGTAAGTCAGAGGACACAAATGAAGGTGCAGCGGAGATTCTTCGGTGGCTTTAGGGCCTATGACTTTCGCACACAAGAAATGTTTGTGTAGCGGGCATCTTGATAACAAACGTCGTGTTGAGGAGAGGCCCCCTGTAGGATGGACCCAAGGACCAGCCCCAACACTGAAAACAGCAAAGAAAGAAGAAGGAAAGGAACCCCAGCTACAGGGCTCCTTCCTTACTTCATCTGACCTCAACTCTGCATATATTCATATTCTTATAGGTGTACATGACCAGGCATCTACATTTCCATTGACACCTGAGCCCAACATCCAATATCTCATGTCTTATGCATCCTATATATTCCTATATGAACCAAAGTACGCCCTGCATGCAGGACCCTAAACCCTAAACCATAAACCCTAAACCCTCAAGCCCCAGCATCCCAAGCCCTATGCCCACCACCGCGCTGCAAGCTTCCCGCCTGCTGGGACGAAGCCCGTCATGGGGGGCTTTTGCTGGCAGTTTCCGCGGAAAGCCCGTGGTATGGACACCTGGAGACCCACGCGGTTTAGGGTCAAATTCCTACGGACCCCAATGATGCAAAATCCGAATGGAGAAGTAAACAGAACATGACATGCAAAGTAGGTTAGGGTTGAGGATTTGAGGTGTCGGGTTCAGGGTACCGGCAGCATGAATGAATCCGGGTCGGAGATTTCAATCTCGGGACCAGGATGGAAGGCAGTAAGGCAAGAGGGCATGGTGCTTTAGGAGAAGTAGCTAGGCATCTAGGGTCCGGCTCTTGCGGGCTCAAAACCTGGGTGTACATATGATTGTGATAGCACTACTCACAGCCACATCCCTACGTAGACCCTCCAGCTACCCTCTTGACCTGAGTACCCACTATTCGGGGCCCTCTAGCCACAATTAAGAGGATTGAGTAGGAGGGTCTTGGTCCACTAGCAAGCCACCCCATCCGAGGAAGCCTCTGTTTTCGCACTTCCAGCGTCTGGCTGATCGTGTTGTGTGTGGAGGAGGACGCGTGTACTTGCAGTCCGTCTTGAAAGTTGAAGGGATGCGTGGCTGCCGGTCGGGAAATTCAAGCTTTGAGAACGAAAATTCCGAACCCTGTGGCTTGTTCGTGCCCCTGCTCTATGTGTCCCTGAAGGGGGGACCCCAATATGGACACCAAAATGTTTTAATCCTTCTTCTATGTAACCCCCCAAAATGATACCCCCAGTTTTGGGAACCCCCCTATGTAGTTTTTTTGAAAACCTGCCACCCCAACTGGCAGGGGTTCCAGCGGATGTAAGGGCTTATCTTATATAGGGATCATGGACGAGAGAATTCACAAGGTAAGCACAAGGTAGACGTCCTGACTGCGCCAAAAACCTCAGCCTCAGACAGCAAATACCTTAATCCACAACTCTTAGCCCCCAGACTCCAAAGAAAAATGCACCCCTGATTCACTGTACACACTCAACTAGTCTACAATCTACAAACCGCCCATGGGCTGACTCTCGGAAACCCCTTGAATAGAAAGCCTGAACAATTGCAACAACAATCTCGCAATAATCTTTGTGTGCACATACAGGGTGCCATGAAAAATGCCCCAAAGCCCCTTTCAAAAAAATGTGGCACTTCCCATAAATAGGGTGATCCCCAATATAGACCCCCAAATACTCTAAGCCTTCTTATAGGTTATACATCATCCCTATACAATCCCTCTATAATCTCTATATAATCCCTATATAGTCCCTCTATAATCCCTATATAATCCCTCTATAATCTCTATATAATCCCCATTAGTCCCTAACAAAACCCTACGTAAGCCCTCAGGTGACTCCGTGAGCTGCACCTGCTCCCAGGAGCCCGGAGCCTGCGCGAATCAACAGGAAGCACACTATACACTCCCGGAAACTGACATGGAAACCCAAAAAGGGCCCTATAAAGACTACAGTCCTTTAAAAAGGGGGCTATATGGGTTTCCATGTTAGTTTGGGGGAGTGTATGGGGACTACATTGCAGAGCCCAATATATACAGCGGCTATATAGGGGTCATATAGGGATTAAAGAGCATTTAGTAGGGAAGAGATTGTGCAGCCCTCAACCTACAACTCCCATATGAATGGTAGAAGGCGGGTGCAGGCAGCTTCCAGGGCTCGAATTGGGCTGCATTATAGCATCCGTGGCTTGGGATTATTGTCCAGGCGCTTCCACCTAATCAAAGAAAGGGAGCCTCTCAACAACTACAGCAGCCATCACAAACAACACAAAAAGCTGCAATCCCAGTGGTGGGTGCCGCATGAAACAAAATGCCATGCCAAAAGAACCATCATGTGAGCAAAGACAAGGTATATGGTGAAGTCTATCAAAAGTCCTGAACTCCCTAAACCCTAAACCCTACACCCAATTCCTACTAACTGTTTTTTTAGTGAACATAGGTCCACCAGGCTTGTAAGTTGAGCCTGAAAATGGGTAGTTCCCACCACTAGGGTCCCGTTTTGGTACGTACCTCTAAATATGAGGTGCCGTAATCTAATCTATAACCAAAAGGGTCAGTACTTCTGAGAACAATCCAAACGACAAGCTTCATGATGGGGCTTGTCACAAAGCTTGCCTTGGACCGTAGGCACACGTAAGTTGGGGTACCACTGCAATCCCATGATCGGTGATTCATGCATTGAATAGCAGCATGCACAACGGGTCCGGTATGGAGGAAACCTTTTAGCTAATAAAAGCAGTAAGGCAACCATGGTATTGCTGCAATAAAAGCCTGTACGGCCAAAGATGAACCCCTTCTGGGATAGCTAAGCCCTTGGCCATGTGCCAGTCAGCACAGGAAATTGTGTTGGACGGTGAACAACCCTAAACCCTAAAGCCCTCCGACCCCGTCTCAAGCCCCAATCCCAAACTACAAACCGCACACCCAAAGTAGCCCTAAACCCTAAACCCCTAAACCCCTATACCCGAAAC
>CAJNIZ010000788.1:7895-19912 GCA_905231905.1 Symbiodinium pilosum | reverse complement strand
AAGGGTTGTTATTTCCAAAGAAATCAATAAGGAATAAAAACCACTGCTCCGGTGAATTGTTGGCGCAGCCCAAGTTAGAACGCAGGTATTCTCCCCTAGCCTCTTGCAATTGCAATAATGTAAAACACTAGTGCTTCGCACTGGACCTACCTAGGCTTGAATCAACACCCCAGGCCTTCGGGCTTTTGTGATGTCTGGCTGTAGGGATTCGGGGTCGGGGACGTAGGCTTTACCTCAAGACCTCAAGGGATGAGCCAGCCTCGAACTAACATGGAACTGCATGCAGTCCCCCTTTAACAGGACTGAACTCGTTACAGTTCCTCTTTTCTTTAGAGTGTCATATTGGCTTGGCAGGGTGTAGTGATTTAGGGGTGTAGTACGATGGATGGATTAAATCCTGCAAGACCTTACGGATACCATGGGACCAGAATTCCAAGGGTTTGGGTGTATGGGGTCGTGCAGGATTTTATTCATCAACAATAGTTTTGGGATTTGGGCTTTCGAGATGGTGAGGTTGCCCAGAGTCTGGGGGGTTAATACCCCAGATAATTGGGAGGGAATGGGTGAATGGGTGCTAAGCTAACGACTGCTTCGGGGGATTATGTAGGGACCACTAAGAGATCCGATTCCTCATTCCATATTGAGCACCGAGTAGTAATGTAAACCTTCAGCGAAGTTGACTCGTATCAAAGCTCGTCGCTCTCCGCGCTAAGCGTACACCTTGAAATGGTACTTTCCCAAAATAGGGGAACCCCAATATAGACCCCAAAATACTATAGTCCTTATTATAGGGACCCCCAAAATGGTACCCCTAATTTTGGGAAACTCCCAAATCTCTAAGTACCTTCCCCCAACCAAAGCATGGAAGCCCGAATCGGAGCTTCTCGAAACTCACAACTTTCCATAGAAATGCGAATTAGGACGCCCATAATGCCTTTGTAATCTATACGGTAGTTTCCATAATAAAGGGGACCCCAACATAGGCCCTGGGGACCCCAAAGCGTCCTCCTAATGTTGGACAAAATTTGGGAAAAAACTTCCTCCTACATTCCTCCTAAACCCTTAGCCCTAGGGTTGCTTAGGGCTCCTTTGTAAAACTCATGTAGCCTCCTTTCAAAGGCCGTCGTCTTGGTCGGGCCCGTTTTAGGTTCAAGGTTTAGGGCTCTGTGGTTTAGGGTTTATGGGTGTCCGTGTTAGTTTGGGGAGGGGGGGGGCTGTATTTCCCACTGTTACAGTTTGAAGGCTTCGCAATACAAAAGTGATGCTTGTTGAAGTCTCGGGTTTAGGGTCATATGAGCTACTGCATAAACTCCTAGTATCCCCCTTTATAACCCCTATGGTAGTCCCCTATACTACCCCCTATATAATCCCCCTTGAAGGAGTTTAGACTATAGCTGATATAGGGAACCTTACCAGCTGGTAGTTCTGATGACCGCAACTGTTCAGGGGGAGCCGCGCCCAGATGGTGGCAAGTATTGGGACAAGCGCCGGGTGACAGCCTCAGCTGTCAGTCATTATGATGTAGAAGACTGAATGACCATCAACTGGGTTGTCTTTAAGGACCTTAGTTTAAGCTGCTATATTGGGGAAACCAGATCAATTATTATGTATAACTGTCTAACCATTACGGTAACTGAATATTAGTTCCTTAAATCCCGATGTTACCGCAGTGTCCATTTCATTTTCCATGTTGTTTCCCGTTTGATTCTCCATTAAAATGGGGATAATCTAGCTTATTGTGAGTTCCTTAACAGAAACCCAGTCAATAGTGTTGTCCAATAACCCTTCCTTCCGAATCTTTACATACTTAAAGGGTTTAGGGTTCAGGGTTTAGGGTTTAGAGGATATTCCCCAAGACCCCCTTCCAATTCTTTTGGCCCCTACATGGTAGTTTCCCTAAAGAGGGAGACCCCAATATAGACCCCAAAATACCACAATCCTCATTGTGGGAAGCCCCAAATGGTACCCCTGATTCTAGGAAACCTCCACTTCCAGGTTTCAGATGTAGTTCTGGACATTTGTAAACATTAGGGACCACATGACGGGGTAATGTGGTTGGCACAAGACCGACCATGGAACCCTAGGGATATGTGGGGATGAAACAGGGACTATAGCTGTCTTCTTTACAGATCAAAAACTTCTCGCAGCTTTTTGCGGGTACCGCAGCAAAGGGACCAGAATGTTGGCCGCCTCTTATCTGGAGCTTGGGGCTGTTTGGGCAGCTTTCATCAATCTAGAATTATCAACTAAGTGGATAACCTTTGACGCTTTGGAGTCTATGTGGTCATCAATGTTCTTGTGGTAGCCTACCTCAAATGGACTTCAACAAGTTATTCGTACGTACCTCAGCCCGTGTATGGGGTGTTTGGCAGGATTCGGTCATGGCGGGAACCTACACCTGAAAGCTCCTTGAAAACTGTGCTGACTTTCTTTTAACTAGTATAATCCTGAATTCGAATTTCTACGAGAGTTCCAGGAACCCTAGCAAACTCTGAACCTAGAGGAAGTGCGTCTGCCCCATGGCACTGATACGACCCGGATGTAATGCTCCTGAAGGTAAAGTCAGTACGACCTCGAAACCCTAGACCCGCAATGTAGACCTGTGATGAATAAAGCCCCTCCCCTTAATAAGGATTATAATCGGGACTCAAAGACTAAGGCCCGCAAAAAGAGGGTGTTTGTTAATCACGGGTCTACATTAAACCCTAAAGTTACGTTGGACTGCTCCGGTAATCCCAACGCCTGACAGACCCTTGACACCTCAACCTATGGACTCTTTGTCCCCAAGTTCTTGCATCCCCTATCCCTATTATAAGGCGGCCCCCTCCCCCAAGATCATCAAAGCGTTTAAGTTTGTAACCTTAATCTTTGTAACCCTAGGTTTGGGCTCCAAATACCCTCATTAAGGGACATATTCCATGGTTTAGGGACCCAAACCCAAGGGTACAAACCCTGAGAGGGTACAAAGGAAAACTCCCTAATATCAAGTATTCCGTGTTATTATATCACAATACCAGAATGAGAAACATTGAAGAACCATTGAAGAATATGGGGTGGCAAGGGTTCATAGTAGAGATGAATCAACGCCCATAAAATTTTAAAATTTCAAATATTGTCCTACGGGGGTGGTGGGGGAATTCAATGCTTGGGCTCTAAGCCCTGAAACCTAAAGCCTAAATCCTAAACCTTGAACCCTAAACCTTAAAGCCTAAACCCTACACCCTGAACCTCTCTTACCCATTCTAACTTCAAGTTTAATGAGTCGGCAATACACGGGCCCCTTGGCCTCTTTACCCGGCAATACACTGGCCCCTTGGGGCTCCTGACCTGGCAGCTCAGGTTTTGGCAGGCCTGGTTCGGGCTTTACGGGTCGGTCTTTAGGGTTCGACCTTCAGGGTCTTCAGGGTTCGGGTGTTAGGGTTCAGTGCAGCGTTTCGGTTTTGAGGTTCTACAGAGACACACACCCCTGCTGCAGGGACTCTCGAGCCCCCTTGCATGCCCAAGCAGGCCTGGAGGGGGCGCCCCCCACACCCCTGAAGGTGTCGGGGCGCCAGGTCTACATACTACTTGCCTCCGCTGCGCAGCAAGACGCCCTAAACCCTGAACCCAACCTAAGGTGCAGACCTCCTTGCGACGGCTGCTGGAGTCCATACAGGCCCTGAAGCTTTCAGCCATTTGGGCTTAGGGTTGAATGAGGTTGCAGGTTTAGGGTCCAGGGATCAGGGCTTAGGAATTATTGGCGTTTGGGGCTTAGGGTTTAAGGTTTATTGGGGCTTATTGGTTTTAGGGACTCAGGGTTTAGGGCTTAATCAGGTTTAGGGCTCAAGATTTTTTGGGGGTTTGGGTTTAATTAGATTTTTGGGTTCAAGGTTTAGGGTAGGAGGTCTAATTGAAAAAGCCTGTGCAACACCGCACACATTGTTCACTAGCCTGTAACCAAAACTATGCCTAAATCAGCCCGAATTCCGGGCGGTTCCTTCATAACCGGGCTATACGGTATATTTAGGGTTTAGGGTTATAGGGTTTAGGGATGACGTTTCCAGGCTTCGCCTCACTGGCACTAGCACCTGGCCCATAATTAATTTTCTTGAAGGCCCACTTTGGCTCCCTTTTCTCGAGCCACGAATCCTTCGGCAGTATCTTCCATTGGATGGATTCGAACTGCCAACCTTCGATGCTGAAAGTGCTGTAGAAAATCTGCACCTGGCCCTCCTGTGGGATGCTAAGGGCCTGCTGCCCTTACATCCACCTTTGCCAGCCGAGCAGCAGAATGAGCACACGTGTTGCGTGTTCAACGCCTTCAAGGCCAGCGACCGTGACCGTCAGATTGGTGATCGGCGGTGGCCGAACGCCACCTGCCTGGCCCTTCGTGCTTCTGGGTTGCTGTTAAGGAACTTAAATTAAGTTACTACATAGGGGAAACCCTATTATTTACTATATATACCCATTATGGTAACTTAATTACAGACAGAAAAGATTTCCACCATCAGATGCAGAGGTCTTTATAATAGTATGTTACGTTGGGGGTCTGAATGGGGTTCCCCTATTCGTGGAATGCCCTAATTCGGCTTTTGTGGGGTATAGTCCCCCACCTGATACCGGTCTACAATAGGGGTACTACTGAGGGCTATATCTTATCATATTACCATATAAATAGCATCCGAGTGTTACTGGGCAGGGGCGGTATTCAAGGTTTCTCGAGGTTCAGTTTGAGGAGGGTCAGTATAGGGGAGGGTTATGGCACTATAGCGCTTCAGGACGGTCTACACGGCCTGAGGCGTGAAGTTTGCCGCGGGGGCATCCGGGCGTAAACTCCACCCCAAAAACCCAAACCCTGATCCGCAGACCTTACTTCAAGGTTCAAGGGGTTTAGGGTATACTTATAACCCCCATGTAAGCCATGATCTCTCCTCAGTTATCACTCCCCGTAGAGGGAGGGGCGTTGTTGAACCAAACCCTAACTGCAGGGGGCAAATCAGGATGGGCTGACCCTTAATGCTAGTTAATTACTGTTGGTAATAGACCCAAGGTTCTGAATTTCTGAAATTTGCTGCAAATCAATCACCTCAAAGTGAAAGCCCTAAACCCCTAAATGCACTCGGGGTCCTTCAGATCTTCTTTTTGGGGATGTGTTCAAGTTTAGGGTTACTTGGAGGCCCATGGGACTTAGTAGCTACTTATAGTTGGGCTTATAACCCTACTTGAAATCCCCTTTAATGGGCTTATAGGGTTTACCCCAATTATAAGTAGGGTTATAAGCCCAGTTATAAGCATTTATTAAGTCCCATTAGCCTCAAAGTAGGGTTCATGGACTTAGGGGCTAAAGGAAAGGAGGGTTCAGGGTTTAGGGTTTAGGAGAGAGAATTTCTGGGCTTCTGCGGTTGTACGTGTAGTTGAAGGGACCCCTACTGTCTTGGTGCTTTGGGCTTTCAGCGCGATAAAAGTTGCCTACGTTTGGCTTCTCAGAGCGCATGATCAAGGCCCCAAGGCAGCTCAAGGTTTAATGTTTAGGCTTTCTGCCGTAACTTAGTTTTTAGGGTTTAGGGATTAGAGGAATGCTTAGCCCTAAGCCCTAAGCCCATGCAGCTGCAGCATGTTAGGAATGGGCAGAGAAACGGCAGGAGCGGCTGGCACGCCAGGTGGATGAGGGTTTAGGGTGTACTAGCTACTATCTTTATTGGTTCCGTACGAATAAAGGTGTAGAGTTTAGAGTAGGTAGAGTAGAAAATGGTGTTTAGAGAACATGCATTGATATCCCACAGTGTGAGTATGGATAGAATTGCAGCTAATGCGGGGCTCATCGTCAGGGTGAGCGTCAATTCTTCAACGACAACCGAAGTTAGGGGAAAGGTTCAGCGCTCAGGGAACTTTACCTGAGCAAGAAGATCATTGGCCAAGAACGAAATCAGTTCGAGGCAGCTGTGCCATTCAAACAATTTCCAGATTATGAATTGGGTCAGCCGCCCACCCGAGTAATTCAAAGGAATATTGTAGGCGTATTAAGCTATTAGCTCCACATTTAGGGATTATTGCTGAAGGGGGGTTGACCTAAATTATGAAGATATCCTCATACACCCCATGGTTTTCCCAGCAGGAGGTCATCGTCAGCTAGTGATTCCTTTTCTTACCGCATGTGAGCTACAGTCTAAACTCCTTGAAGGGGGTTACATAGGGGAGTATGATAGGGCTTACTAGGGAGGAGAGTTTAGACTATAGCTCATGAGATAGATCTTGGGATTCATTTATCCTCCTCTCTGTCTTCTTTTGTTCAGATACTAAGCTGTTTCGTTGTGAAGTGAACCACTGAATAGCTTAGTTTAATGTTGAAGTGAACTCATGATACAAGGATGACGTGAACTAATGAGACAAAGAGCGTAGTGAACGTACTTGGATTAACGCCCGCAACGACCAATTCCCCCAACCCGCCTTCCGTGTCATGAATATAGGGTTCAGGATTTAGGGGAGATGCGCCACAAAAAATCTCCATATTGTTAGATGTGAGTCGCTTGGCATTTTTTGGGGGGCAGGTGCATTTTTGTCATCACGAGTTCTAATGCGGTAATCCTAAGCTTATATATACCCCTACACCGGTTTCCCCGCATAACTCCCATATAGACCATTCTGCGGCCCATGTTCTTAATGGAGTCCTTTAAGGGGTTTCCCGAGACGCGCCGGTACAATCCCAAGGGCACATACAACCTTGAAACGAGACAGCTAGGTACCCAAGCAGTACACTTTTGCCCTTTTTATTTTTGGGCTTTCCTTATAAAAACTGAACAGTAGAAAAAAGAGTACCCTTATTATTAATGGGTTACTGGGGAACCTAGACAGTTAACTGGGCTTTGCAACTTGACTTAGCCCCTGGTCCCGAAGCTCCCAATATCCATATGGGCCATAGTCTAAACTCCTTAAAGGGAGTCATATAGGGAATTATCTAGGGTTTGGGGTTTAGGGTTTAGGATTTTAGGGTGTAGGATTTAGGGTTTGGGGTTTGGGGTTTAGGGTTTAGGGTTTGGGGGTTTAGGGTGGGGACTGCTGCAGGGGTTATTAAGGGGGATACTAGGAGTTTAGACTATGGCTCATAGGGGAGTTTCCTTGAATAGGGCAACCCCAGTATAGACACCCAAATGCTATAATCCCCATTATGATGATCCCCGAAAGGGTACCTCTAATTTCGGGAAAACCTATCCGGGAATTTCAAAGAAACACCCCCCCTTATGCCCCAAATGCGGTAACTCTCATTCTTCAACCCCGGATCCCGGAGGGTTTAGGGTGTAAGGTTTTAGGGTTTAGGGTTTAGGGCTTCAGCCGAAAGTTCGAAGCGCTACTTAGACTTCAGCCACAGGAGGAAAGCTCCCAGGGGCTATCTGACATAAGCCTCGCACAACCTTTGCAATCCTCTCCACCTAGCCCACCCCCGTAATACTGTAGTAAATGCTCCCGCTAAGATACAGTGGTATTATATTGGAAGGGTCTATTATTAGGGGGAGGGATTATATCCCCGCTCTATGTAGCTCTCATATAACCCTTACATGAGCTCGCCCCCTTGGAAAGGAACGACCTTTTTCCCCGCCCCACTGAATGCCTACGCTCTTTCGCCTTCAGTGGGGGCGTGCCTGTAAACCGCGTTTGGAACGTGGCGTTTGCTGGGCCGCAGAGTGCATTCAGGAGCCCGCAGCGGAGCGGGGCAACGTGGAGCACAGCTCCGCGGATTGTTGCCCCCGCTGCTGCCATATGATAGTTTCCCAAAATAAGGGGACCCCCATACAGACCCCAAAATACTATAGTCCTTATTATGGGGACCCCAAAAAGGGTACCCCTAATTTTGGGAAACCCCCATATCATGTGAAGCAGGAAGAACGGGATGCTGCGGCATATGAACTCCCCTCCTGGAATTGCCCCAGCCCTCTACAGGAAGTCCTAGACCTTAAGACCTACATAAACCCAAAGGTAAAGGCCTGAAGCATTGTCAACATAGTGATACCAGATTCCAGGTAGAATTGTGGTATAATGTACCTCACATAGACTTCAAAAGAATATTGGTAATCTGGTAGGCCCTATCATACCTGTAAACCCCATGTATTCATAATTTGCATGTTCTGTTGCTATTGGTTCCCCATCACTGGAGGTAATATCCTTAAACCCTCAAAAGTGGATATCCCTAGAACCCCATATAACTACAGCCCTTACACATCCAAGCATAGACCCCGAACGGTGTTCGGGCCCGCCATGTATGTGCCGACCCCCCTGGACCTCTTTCGGTTTTGAATTGGGGTTCAGTGCTTATGGTTTGGTGTTTAGGGCTTGGGCCTTAGGGTTCAGGGGCCAAGTACCGAAACAGCACCTTCAGCCCACATGAGGAGTGGTTTATTTGGGGATATGGGATCCCAACATTGAGCTATTATCGTTCTGTCCTCCGTTTGGGTAGAGTTCTTTAAAATTCGAGAATATACAATCTTACTAGACTCAAAAGCTATTCGCAGTGGTTCCTATAGATACTGTCAGCGCTTAGAGCATATGTGAACCTTTATCCTCAAGTAATAACCCTGTTCCTTGAATCCTGCTCCCGGGCTTGTACCTAAACTCTACGTAAGCCCTACGGTTGATGAGCAAGATCCTGCATGACTCTAAGTACACTGTAGCACCACGATTTCGAAGGTTTAGGTATAGAGTAGGTATATGGCGTCATGCAGGATGTAGTCCATTAGCAGTTTGAACCCTATAAACCCTAGAAACCTTGTGTTCAAAATCCTTGAACCCTTTTCCCTGAGCTATACATTATAAACACGGTAAACCTTTTAAACCCGAAGGCCCGGTTCACTCTATAGTAAACCCTTTCACCCTGCGAATCATAAATTCCTTGGGCTGGGTCCCACGAAGCTTCCATGACCAGTCTCAAGCTTACTGCAAGGGCGCAGATGCAACTGAGAGCCAGGACTTAGCTGGAGAGGCAGGGAATCAGTTTGGCATTGGGAAAAAAATGTAGGACATGTACGGTTAAGGATCTTGGGTTTGGGGGGCTAGACTTAGAGTTTAGGGATGATTTTTCCCCAAAAAATTGGGCCTGTCAAGGACTGCAAGGGCGCTGCCCCACCCCCTTGAAGCACAAGTGAGGTTTACTGGTGACTGTTTCAGGTCTGTCTAGCATTGTCCCGGCATACTCAGGCTTGCAGAAACCTTAAACTCTAAACCCAAAGCTCTCAACCTCAAACTCTAGGAACCCTACACCCTAGCCCCACCTTCAGGGTTTAGGGTTTAGGTCGAATCATTAACCCTACCCTGAAATTCTAACCCTTGGCCCTCAACCCTGATCACCTAATCTCTAGCCTCTTGTCCCAGGACCCTGAGGCCCTAAGTCCTAAACTGTAGCCCGACACTTGCCTGCGAGTAAGGGTTATACATTTGGGAGTTCTTTATTGGGGTCTCCTTTCTTAAAAAAAAACCTACAATATCCACATGTCGAAGAAAAAACCAACATGTCCAGGGGGAGTATAGGGGACTGGATCCCTTTAGCTTTCCCAAGTTAATGCGCTCAGTCGGCGCCGGTACGCTCCAAAACCCTGAAAGCCTCAATTGTGAGGTGGGAGCTTCTCTACGCCAATCCAATGAGAGCCAGAGAGTTCCCGCAATAGGGTTTAGGGTTCAGGGTTTAGGGTCAAATGTTAATAGAACAAGAATCACTTATACTACGTACAAACGCTACAATATCATTAGTTCAAGAGGTTTATATATATATATACATATATGTTGTCATTTATTTTTACATTTTTCAAAATTTTGATAAAAATATGAAAAAAATATCGTCTATCTCCTATGCGGGGGTTTCCAAGTGGAAGCGTCGCTCTTCGACCCAAGAAGTCGTGGGCGGCGCGCCGCGCTAAAGCTAATATCCAACCCTGAGACCACCCAGTCATTACTTTTAGGTTTTAGGGATTTTTGAGGAAAGGCCAAAATTCGAGAAAATACTCCCATTCCAGATCTTGGCGGAATCTCGCCGCAGCCAGGGGGGCCCGGAGGGCCAGGGGTACTAGCGGCCTGTACTGCCTGGTACCCCCTTTCAAAGCTGCATAAGAGGCGTCACGGCCCTTGAAGCTAACTCTTCTTCGGGGCTGCTAGGGTCGGAATGGGCCCTCGGGTCTTTCAAGGCTCTCTCAAAAACTCCTTTAACCTGTCAGGGCCTCCCACCAGCTCCAATTCCAAATTTTTACCGAAACACTTTCTCCCACAAGACCCTTCATCACCCCTGACGCCCGTCGCTGGTTTTGGGCCCCTGCGGGCTACCCCGAACCGGAGCGGATGCCTGAGACAATCGGCCAGGTGGCTCTTAAGCGCGTTCCGGCAAGACTTTGGGGGAACTGCAACCTGAAGGCTCCCCTGACACCTGTTGGTTTCGGGCCCCTGCAGGCTACCCCAACCAGAGCGGTGGTGTGCGCGGTGCATTGACAAACCCTAATCTAAACCCCTAAACCCTAAACCTTAACCTAACGAGCCCCTAGTCTTCGCAGGCTGAGGGGCCTCCCAAATCCTCCCAAGGGGCCGAAAGCCCAGCACGTCTGGGATGCTTTCCGAGGCGCTCGGCCAAGCGTTCGGGGTCTGTCGCTCGACGGTAGCGATCCCTCTCGTAGTTTACGATTTAGGGCTTAAGGGTTAGGGTTTAGGGCTTACTACCATTACTCCTTCTCCAGCGGCGGGAAGGAGGAGGCGTTGCCTGTTCGGGCTCCAGCTGCCACTGCGCACCATGGTAGAGACACAACGCCAGACGCGCAGCGAAGCAGAGAAGGGAGAGAGCTCCTGAACGCTTGGCGAGGGGGGTTCCAAAGCGCCCCGCGCGCGGGGTGTGCGCGTTCCCCGGCTCCTTGGCAAAGACATCCGCTGTTTTCTCGCACATCGCCATCCCGCATGCGCAAAGACCCAAATCTTTGGATCCCCAAAGCCCCCAAAACACCCTTGAACCATAATCCTTGAAACCCCTCAAATCCTCGGAAGCGCCCCGGTTTAACTCCACACCCTGATAATTCAAAACATGCACCGCGCCATAGTCCTAAATCCTATACAATCCTTGCGTAATCCTAAAGTTCCCTACGTGGAAGGTCAGGGACGAGTAAATAGGTTAATACTGGGATTTCTTAAACGGCTTATAGGTTTGTGAATGTTTTTTATTAAGTCCCCCTGACTCTACAAGTCTATAACTTTATTTAATACAAGTCCTAATCCCAAACCCCTCTGTAATCCTTGCATCCTTACATAGCTCTAAGGCACTTACAGGAGGGAAGCTACCATGTAGGGACCTCATACAAGCCTTATATACTCTTTATATTACTCCTGATGGTCCTTTTGTACCCCTTAGACACCCATTATATACACTCGTTGCCATTGGAAACTCCCTTCCTGTAGTTAGTCCTAAACCCTAACCCTAATAGCCTTATGTCATCCTGTGAAGGTTCTTTGTGGGATTTGGCAAGCCACGCCTGGTCAAGGGTTGGGGCCAGCGTCTGAGCAAATCCCGTGCTTAATGTAGTTTAGGGTTTAGGGATTAGGGCGTTGGTCCTTAATATAATCGTTATTAAGGGGAGGGGGTTTATTTATCAAAGGTCTGGGTTAGGAAAAACTCCACTGAGATTTACCTGGTTCAGGGTTTAGGGTTCGGGGTTTGTTGGGTTGCTGTTAAGGAACTTAAATCTAGTTTCCATGCTATGGGTATTTAGTACATATTGGGGCATCCGTATTATAGTAACTTAATTTAAGTCCCTTAACAGCAGCCCAGTTGTGAGATTTGCCTTGGAGTGGGGGTTGGAGGTCAGGGTGTGTGGTTTTAGGGTTTACGGGAGTGGGTGATTGAGTTGTGTGCGGGGGGGCGGGATGGCGGCTAGGATTTAGGGTTTAGGGTGCTCAGGGTTTACGGTGTTTTGGTATTTGTCCTCCTACAGTAACTAGTCTGAACAGATGCACAGTATGAACATGGTTCTGCGCACTACGTGCCAGACTATGTAGCCTTTTGTGTATGGCCTACGGCCTGC
>CAJNIZ010000787.1:0-30937 GCA_905231905.1 Symbiodinium pilosum | reverse complement strand
TAGGGTTTAGGGTTTGGGGCGTTAGGGTTTAGGGTTTAGGGATTAGGGTCTAGGGTTTAGGGCTTTAGGGCTTCAGGGTTCAGGGTCAGGGGGGCTCAGTGAGTAGCTTAGTAACGCCCACAATCCGTAGAGTAACCTAGGCCGTAGTTCTCCCCATTACTAACCCATTTTACTGAGTCCTATGAATTAGGACTTGGGGCTTGCCGGGCGCAAGGCAAAAGTTCTTGCCAACTAGTAAATCGTGAGGTCCGGAAAGCCGGAACCATGAGCGCTGTTGGAACCTAACATGTACTACCATTTAGGTGGACCCCCACCCTCTAATAGTGGTAGAATAAGAATATGAGAGCCATGATATAATCACGGTTATCCCTTAAAGTCACAATTACTGGGCGGGGAGTCCACCTGAAGTACCATGCTGTGCGCAAGACATACACTCGCCTGTATTGCAGCAGCCTTTGCCTCCAAATCCTGCAAAGCCAAAAGAATCTCAGCGTCACAGAACTCCCGGAAATTCTGATTTGCAAGCGCTACTACCAAAATCCCAAGTATCCAAAACAAGGTACTGAAACCCAAGTTTCCCTACTGCCAGCGCTCAGCTTGGCAAACTACAGCCTAAATACCTTTGAAATCTTGAGAATTCTTTGGCTGGCAGAGGAGCCAGTTGGGACACGTGACGCGGATCTCATAATGGCCTCGGCTGGTCAAACAACCAGGTTTCTGTGCTGGAGAGGCCCAAGGCAATGCCTAGACTCAGGCTCAAACACCAGATGTCTACTTAGGGTTTAGGGTTTGGGGAGGTATATCAGGGATATACTGGGATCATGGAGAAGAAAATGTAAACTGCTATTCAGGGTTTAGGGCTTAGGGTTGTCTACTGAATTAGTCAAGATTGTAGTTTTACAGGGTTGGGAATAATAAACCGGGGGACTCGTATTTGCAGAAATTCCCGAGTGTCACCACGCAAAATCAAAAGCTCTTGTTGAGGGTTTTTAGCTTGGGACTCAAATTCACAGCCTGGTTGGGGGCGTGCCCGAAACCATACTTAGCGCTTCCGGGGATCAGTGACGCAACTTTCGAAGGATCTAGCTTTCTACTTACAGCTGGGATGACCCAGTTCTCAGCCACTGCGAGCCGTGTACACACTGAACACAGCAACCGGCAGTCATAGGGCTTTGGGCACACTATCTATGGTTATGTGAAACGAGAATAGTACTGGCAGCACATAAAAAATACTCCCAATTGTACAATGAGTGGCATATCCATTGTTGGTGGGGGCCATTTTCAAAGGAAGGGGGTTGAAGAGCCAGGGGATAAACTTGAAAGCTTCCTATAGGTCCCGGAGAACGCAGAATAGCTCTTCTGGCACTGTATACTACAACAAGAAGAAGAATACCCTCTTCAGTACACGCGGAGTGATGTCACGGTTTGGGCGCTTGTGCTGCCATCGTACTCCATGATTTTAAAAAACTCATCTTCCCTATACACCAAAACGGCTGCTAGAAGGGACAGCGTACACATGATATGATAGTACCTGTAAGAGAACTACTTACAAGGTTGCTGTAAGGCTACTATACAGAATGCTTGGGAATGTAGAGTGCTACCTATACAACTCCAGGGTCCACAAGGCACGCTGTCGACAAACCCTTGACCTTCACTCAGGTGCAAGTCTTTTAACTGGCACGCCGAATGTACATAGGGTCTCTCACTGTGCAGGGGTACCATTATGGTCACTATGGAAACTTGCCGTTTGTAGCATGGCATCTGCTGGCTACATGTGAAACGTTCATATGTCGGATGTGCTGCGCAAAGATATCCGCGCAGTTCCGGCTGTACCGCACAGGCACGTCCTGTCAACCCTGAGAATCTCCTGTGGCAGGGGCTGTCAGTGCCCCAGGCTCACCAGGCACCTTTGCTTTGGGCGGCGGAGGGGGTGGTGATGCTTTGCGGGCTGTCGGTACAATCCTGGCAGGCGGTGCCTTGGCTTCAACTGACTCAGAGGGCGCCTTAGCTTTGGGCGGATGGAGAGCTGGTTTTGCGGCAGACACTCCACGCGGTGCCTGAGCGGGATTCGGCTTCACAATCACGACGGCAGGCGGGGAGACCGGCTGCGCCTGGAAAGAACTCTGAGAACTACTGCTCTCTGAGCTCCCAGCGGTGCCACTGCTGATATAGATGCTGCTGCTGGTGTAGCTGTCGCTGTCAGTAGAAGACGAGGATTCTTCCCTGCGGCGCTTCTTCCGCACTTTTGACTCCTTTGGATTTTTAATGCGGCTTGCCAGTTCGGCTGCCCTCTTTCGCAACTTCTTCTCCCTCCTTCTTCTCCGCCTCTCCTTTTTCCTTTTCTTCTTTGCCTTCCTGCGTTTTCTTTTCTCCTCCTTGCGGAGGAGCTTCTTCACGTCATCAACCTTGACTTTCTCGTCCGTCTTCTCTCTTTGCTTTCTCTTCTCCTTCTTGTGATGCTCCGAGGCCTTACCTGACTTCACCGACTCGATCTTCGCTGCCTTGTCAGTTGACAGCTTCCGCGCAGGTGCTTCTTTGGCCTTGGGCCGTGCGCGAGAGGGGTCTGATTTGACACTGCGCGCGGCAGCGCTAGCTTGCGAAGGAAGAACCTTCTGCGAGGCTTTAGCCGCTACAGGAGGCTTCTGTTCCGGTAGGACGACAAACTTTTCATAGGTCTTTTTCGACTCGTCCTGTTTTGCTGCCCTCTCATGGCCCGGCTTGCAGAACATGACTTGCTTGCCCATTGAGGCATCGAATTCAACAAAGCCAGCATCCCTGAGAAGCTTGATGGCATTCTCGCGGATTAGTTTGGCAGTGTCACTTCCACAGCGAAACTTATCTTTGACAGACTCATCGCCGCCATTCTTCGAGGCATTGGTGATGTTCCGGAGCGAGCCATGCCTGGCCCCGTCGTTCAACTGTTTTATCACCTCCTCAGCAAGTTGGCGGGCTGCGTCATCTGGGTCTACGTTCCGGGGCCGCGGCATGGAAAAGGAGACAAGAAATGTCACAATCTTAGTGCTGAGTATGGATACGAGATATTCCCCAAAGCTAACCGCACTATCTGATGAGAGTCTTTTGTGTGCATGGTGGGGCCTTTGGTCGTAGGAGAAAATGGATGACTTCTATAGAGTCTACTTTCAGGCATTTGGGTTAAGCTTGCTACTAGTAATAGCAGTTATAATCTTAGAAGTAATGCTCTCAGCAACAACCCTGCCTGTGATTTCTGCAACAGTGGCGGAAGAACTGTCTGCTTCAGTCGAAACCTGTGGTTTGAAAGCAACTGTACCAGCGAAGGCAAGTATTCAAGCGGCAAATCAAAGGCAGAACTCTTCGGCTGTATGCAGACAAGTTGAAGCCTTCGAAGCTATGTATTCATACAAGAAGCAGGTTTCCACAAATGGGGGGGGCCTCCAACATAGACCCCAATATACCGTAATCATGCAAGCATTACTATAAGCCGCCCCTACTTTTTGGAAACACCCAAAGGCCCAAAGGCAATGTTCTTGGAGGCATTGCGCCAGCAAGCTGCGCAATGACAACCCGTGACAGCAACGGTGCAGCAAGAAGAACAGCCGTACCGAATTTCCTCCAAAGTAGGCAGGACGATATAGAATCACATGGAAGAAAGATGAAATGGAAACGGCGAGGATGTGGGGACTTTTGGGCTTGAGAGGAGCACATTCCGTAACAACTAGTGATATCTGTGATACTGATGATGAGAGACTCGAGGTTATATATTACCTGGGTATAACTTGGGTTTTCCACGCATCGCCGACTGTGACCCAATACGTGCAATGCAGTGCTGGCAGCCATGAAACCACTCATCGCTTACCTCTGCTTCGCAAGAAATGTTAGAATTGATCCCCATATTTATCTCTATAGAGTTCCCAATAAAACAACACGTACGTACGCGCCATGTTCTTTTCAATTCCTTCACTTCCTGCTGAGCAGATGTAAGTTATATAGCCCTTTCAACCCCAGTTTCCATTTCGTTGTGCATCTCCTTTTCCATTTCATTCTCCAGCATTGCTGTAGTATCCCGCTATACGTCCCCAAGCTTAAACTATGGGACTGTGATGGGAAGCCATAGTCGGAATATTGCAGGAAAATACATACCAGGGTCCTTATACTCTTACCCTAAACCCTATACCCTATTGCATTCCTACCACACTCTTAGGGTTCCCAGGTTCCCTACAAAATTGCTGTTGTGGCAGTCATGCTTGGCTAGGTTGGGAATCTGGTGAAGAGGGTTTCGGTTTTAGGGTTGTTTTGTGCTTGAATGAGGTAAGATTCTGTTCTGTATGTAACTTACTATACCCCAAAAGGAGGGTATCTTCTTGCTTTATATTGATATCTATTTTCACCAAATAAAATACCAGTCACTTGTGGATCTCTAGGGGTGAAGGGTTTGGGGTTGAGGGATGCCCGCCTTAGCCAGAAAGATGGAGTTACCTATTACACTATAATAACATATTTCGGGTTTAGGGATTAGGGTTTTTAGGGCTAAGGGTTTCGGGTCTAGGGTTTAAGGGATTATCAGGTTTATAGGGATTACGGCTTACGCCAATAATGGAGAAGCAAGTGGAAAGGAACATGGAGCATGAAATGGGGACTGGGGTTATATGTAGGGATGAAGGTTTCCCGAAATTAAGGGGTACTTTATTGAGAAGGTCCACATATCAAGGATTTTCTAGTTTGGGGTCTGCATTGGGGTCCCCTCTACTTTGGGCAGCAACCACTTGCGCATCCCTACCTTGAGTGTCCGTGCCTCTGCTAGAGGGGGTAGGGAGCTTCTGGTGGTGGTTAATCGTGCCCCCATTCCGCCAAAGTGCAGCATTTTCTTGAGACTTTGTGGTCACAGATTCAGGGGTTCACGGATTAGGGTTTAGGGTTTAGGATTTAGGCTTTTGGGCTATAATCCTTATTATGGGGACCCCAGTAAGGTACCCCTAATTTTTGGAAACCCCTTAAGGGCTTTACAACTCCGCTGAGAGGCTCAAAGGCTCGAAAAAGATTCCGGCGGCAGCTCCCCCGGCCTCCTCGAGGGCAAAGCGAGTAGGGTTCAGGTCTTCAGGCTAAGCAAGCATGTTACGAAATGTATCTATACAAAGTAGAAGACCGTATAGGATGCTACCTGATTATAACTTGCGTTTTCCCCACCGTTCCTGGGTTTAGGTCTCCCAGCAACTGGAGAGACACTTGGGGCTTAGGGCCTTGGATTTGGGAGGCCTCAAATTGAGGGGTCCAGGGGGAAACAAGGAATCTTTGGGGAGCACAAGGTGAGCCTAAATCCTTAGGGTTTAGGGTCCTAAAGGTCAATATTGCGGCCGGCGTAGGCATGATTCTCAGAAACTCTGATATCCACAACAGAAACAGCTTGAAGGCCAGGTCGGTACAGCACGCACCGCCACCTGAGCCCCCTTTAAGACTCCCTGCCCCCCTTTAAAGATCCTAACGAGTATTTGGGAGGTCCAATTTGGGGCTTTCAAAATTAGGGTCTCTTCAAGGCATCTATGAGGGGGCCGACGGGCTCTATCATGAGATCATAGAAGGTTGAGAAAAATGTTAAACGAGGACCGCCGGACTGAGGTAAGCCAAAATTTTCATTTCGGGAATGGTAATTAGTGCCTTTGAGGCATGGGCTCCTGCTGAGAATTCCACTGCGGACTGAGCACCAGCCCTCTTTGAGAAAGCCCCACTGTATCCACCCTGAAGCATTGCCAAATTGAGACAAAGAAAAAACTCAACAAATCACACAATTTCGGACCAGATGCAGACCTACCAGCCTCTCAAGATTATTGAGCTGCTCTCTGTTAGGCTGGCTCGCTGGCCTGTTCACCCGTCCCTTCCCCTACCGTAATCACCGCTACCGTCCTAAAACTCAATGAGCCTTAGAACATACCAGGAGCAGACTGCTGCCTTGTCTGTAATCTTTTTACCCATGCTTGGGGGGGACAACCAGCACGGTAATAGGATTTAGGGCTTGGGGTCAAAGGAAAAGTATGGTAGCATCATCCTGTCGCAGCTGTAGGAACTGCCCGCCATCGGCAGCCTGACGGACGGGAGGGAAACCACATGTTCTAGGTTTAGGGTTTAAGGTTGCATCGCTGCAAAACCTTTGTCACGCTAGAAATCACATGGAACAGCTCTGCCCCCNNCCCCCCCCCCCCCCCCCCCGCTCCCATCGGAAGGATAGTGGTCTTGTCTTGACATGACTCGGTTCATGGTATCTGCAAGCCTGATACTGCAAGCAAACATGCCGAACCCTGAAACCAACACCCTTGCGTTCATGCACCCAAGCTATATGCTATATAAGCTCCGAACCAAAACCTTACACCCTGGCTGCCCCGCAAGACAAATCACCTCCCATCAATATTTAGTGACCACCGCAAGCCCTACCCCTCTATTAATCAATATTCGCTTTATATCTAAAACTACATAACCGTACGATATCGACGGGGGTTCGTAAAGGGAAGGGATTGTTCGCGGCCTGAACATGATCTATCCCAGCTACTCGGCAGGAAATGAGCCGGCAAACCCTTCTGAAACAAAAACATCACGGCTTAAGGCTTTGGCAGGCCTATGCCCCATAAAGACCCCAAGGACCCGGATCTTGAGAAACTCCCCTTTTCTGAGCTATTGAAAAGAAGTATGGAGATCAGGACCCCACAACAATGATATGACTGTAACAGGACCCGAATTTGAGAGCTGGGGTTACTCACTTCCCCGTAATACCGAATAAACAGCCTGAAGCATGTCCCTTTCATTCTCCATCTTCTGTTCTATTTGACTCTTCTCCATTTGGTGTAACAGGAAGACTTTCGGAGGACCTCCTTGCTGAAGGACTCCCAGGCAAACTTGGCAGGCGCCGACCATGGTGCTTGGGTGTCAAGCCTTGCGGCTTAGGGTTCAGGGGTATAGGGTTTAGGGTTTCGGGTTTTAGGGTTTTGCGTGAAGGCTCAGGGCACTTAGCAAGCAGATTATAAGTGGGGTTCTTTGCTTCTAAGCTACGTAATTACCTATTCCACTGACCCTCTAGGTCCAGTTTTTGGGCTTTCAGGGTTTTAGGGTTTAAAGATCTTTGGGGACCCTTTGAAATTATCCCTAAACCCTCAAACCCTTAGAATCAAAGGGAAAAGAAACTGGAAAATTAAATGCAGACTGCTGGATTCTATTCGGGTTTATGGGGATTCGGGCTTTTGGGTTGTACGCTAGTTTCAGGCTTTAGGGTCTTCGTGTGGGTGTTTGAGGGCTTAAGGGTTGGGAGTTGGGAGTATGGGGCTGTCTGCCAAGTACATGTCCTTGTTGAATTCACGCTCCAACAGGGTTCACAGGCTTGGGGGCTTCTGGTCGGGCCTCGGCTGCATTTAGGTTCCACAAGAAGGGCAATGGACGCCCTTCTGGAAGCAAAAAAGCTTGAAACCCTTTGACCGCGTCAAACGCATGAGAATAACCACCGTGTCCTCAATCATTCTGGTGCAAATTTTTGAGGCCAAACAGGCTTCATGATCTTGCCGTTTCTAGTGCGAAAAACCAGACACCTTCTCAGCTATGTCTTGAATATCCACCGCGCTCTTTACTTGGTAGTTTCCCAAAATATGGGGACCCCAATATAGACCCCAAAATACTATAGTCCTTATTATGGGGACCCCCAAAATGGTACCCCTAATTTTGGGAAACCCCCACTTAAGCTGGCCAATAGGGCGATTTCCGAAACCATCATGGCAGTAGCCTGACCCAGATTTCCAGACTGGAGCCTATAAAGATCCAGTTTAGGGTTTAGGGTTTAGGGGTTTAGGGTTTAGGGGTTCAGGGCTTAGGGTTTAGGGGTTTAGGGGTTTAGGGGTTTAGGGTTCTCATTCCCAGCAAAGTGGAAGTAAGACAGCAAGCTGGTGCCCTATAACCCCTCATTTTCCATGTTCTTTTCCATTTGATTCTCCATCATAGGGATCTAACCCCTATAAAACCCCAATATAACTGTTAACCCTAAACCCCAATGGTGTCAGATGCGAAGTCCCAATATGAAAGAAAAAGTGGACACATGACGTTGAAATCTAAGTTGCCTCTGCTAAGCACGTGCTGTTCAAACGAAGTGCCTTGCTGTTTCCAGGAGATAGGCTTCTTAAAGGGCACACCACAGAAAGTTTGAATTGCAAATGCGAATGAAGCTCCAGACCAAAAAGGACAGCACATCTTGAAACAGACGGTGTCATGGGGGAGCTCGTTCTGTGTCCCTATGCGATGTGGAACATAATAGGGGTCCAAGACCCCATCATAATTCCCGTACGACGAGTTTGAAAGGCGCCCACATTCAACAGCTTCTACTTGACGGCTCAGGGGGCGTTAATAAGGTGATATATGGGGGGTTGAATTTATACACTTACCCCAAATGCAAGCTACCTAGTAAGTCCTCCGGGCCTTTAAGTACCAACAACCTCACGGTCGGAAACTCCTTCACCACGTTTGGGGCCCTGCCTGGCGATTATAGCCAGCCCCTCTCGTCGGACGCCTGACGAGACGTTAAACTTACCTCGGGTGCTAAGAAGGAATTGGAGTCTCTGTATAGGTTCCCCGATAAGATGATAGTGCGTACTTTCTTTAATGTTCCATTCCTTCATTACTTCCCTGCTGACCAGAAGTAAGTTCAAGAGTACTAGTAGTAGCGGCAAGGGCAAGCAGGAAGGTCCCGCAGGGTCTAGGTTGTCATGGCACTGTCCGAGACTCCACTACGACAGCCACACAAAAGACGCATCGTGGGAGTATGACACTACTTCACTTACAATATTTTGGGACTGAAATGGTGGCTGTAGGGGGGGTCAAAAAAAACACATTTGACGTAGTTTCAAATCAGGATGAGGCAAGTCAAGATTTGGTAGTTTTCCCAAATTGAGGGAACCCCAAAACAGACCACAACATACTATAATCCTTGTCATGGGGACCCCCAAAAAGGTACCCCTAGTTTTGGGAAAGCCGCATTTTTCTAGAGGAGGAGAGCTGGCTTGCAGTAGGACAGCGGGCTGGAAACCGGAGAGCCGTAAACCTGCAAATTTGTTCGCTATGCCCAGAAATACTGTATTATAATATAATAGTTTCCATTTTCTTTTCCATTATCCCTATATAATCCCTATATAACCTTATATATCCCTTTACAGGGACCTAGGGTTTGCTACTAGCGAGGCCGCCTCTTCGGGAGGCTGAAGTCCAAAGATTCAGCCCCGGAGAGGGCTTCTATAGTCTAAACTCCTAGTATCCCCCTTAATAACCCCTATAGTGGTCCCCTATATGGTCCCCTATATAACCCCCTTTAAGGAGTTTAGACTGTAGCTCACGTGTTGTTTTTAAAGACGGGTTTGTGGTTGAGGGGTCTAGGAGTCCAGAGGTCTAGCGTTTCGCGGCTTACAAAATAAGCACTTGACTCTCTCCCGCGCGTGTAGAAGGGTTCAAACTGCGTGCTGTGTGGTGTAGGAGCTTTGTGATTGGAAGGGCGGCTGGCGCATGGGATCAAACACAGCGAAGGCTGCCTAAAGAATGAACATCATACACCACGCCAAAGGGAGGCGGGTCTCGTTAAAGAAAGCTGAGTGGGCTTCCAAACCTGAAGGCGGAATACCCCGTGAAAGAGAATTGGGACCGTCGCCGAGCCCTGAAAATCATGTATGAACCAAATACATTAGGTCTCACCTTTGCCCACTCATATGATCAGAAGCAAGCAAGGAGTTAACTGTGTTAGCGTACTGCTGCATTCTTACTATGCAGCTACTACGGGGGTCTACTGCGTGTGCCCCTAGCCCAACCCAAGCTCTTCATTTGGGTCTTGTTACTTCAAATGTGGATTATTCTCAAGATAAAGGGCCCCTTTTGGTTATACGTCATATTACGGTACCTAATATTCAGGGGTACCAAAATTGGACCCTAATGTGGAACTCCACCATGTTCCACCGCGCCCACCCCCCACTTGTCATGGCCAGTGGGAACATAGTAGGCCCCTAGCATGTCTTGCAGTATCCCTTGCGGTCACTGTTGGTGTTCCAGGTCCCTATTGCATGCCTCATTTCCATCCATCTCACTCACAGAGGCTTTCAACAATTGAACGCTCAGTTTGCGCAGCCTTTATACTACGGCAAATTGTAGTGTTGGGATGCAAGAACGGCACAATAATTCTGAAGGAGCTGTCCGATGACAAATGTAGGGTGTACACGTGGAGCTTAAACAATCAGCACAGGCGTTGGGGTCGTGCAAGCCTTAATCCCACATGCCCGTGTATTCTGCTGGGTTGCTGTTAAGGAACTTAAATTAAGTTACCATAATGGGTATATATAGTTATTAATATGGTTCCTCCAATATAGTAACTTGAATTAAGTTCCTTAACAGCAACGCAGTCTGTGGAGGTTCCATGCCCAAGGTACAGCCACCTGGGAAGCTGTAGATATGCCGGCGGGAGAAGCAAGGCACTATTGCCTCAGTGGCCTGCACTTGGGGCTTGTGGTTTGGAAGCTGCTTAGAGTCTAGGGTTTAGGCTTTAGGGAAATTGGTGTCTCCCTTACGTACGCCAGGATTTAATCCTGACCGCAAGGGCTTTTCCAACAGAGATTCCAATTTTTTGGAAACTTTCAGGTGGGGTTGGGGGTTGCGTTATGGGGCTTCAGTGCGTTTAGAGGTTGAGACTTCAGGGTCGGTGATCTCAGGGCACTTAAGTTTCAAGATTGTGGGTGCGGGGTCTCAGAATTCAATGACTTCAGGATGTGCAAGTTGGGGCCTCAGGGTTGATCTAAGGGTTGAGGAGTTGTGATGTAGGATTGGGGGGAGGGACTTCAAATTAGGTTTGAGCTTGGGGTTGTGGGCTCCTTGACTTCACTCGCTTGGGAACATACCCTGGTTGACCTTCGATCATGATGGTAGGATCCAGCATACAAGGATTCCAAAGGTTGGTAAGAAGGACGCAGCCGGGCAGCTGGTCCTGGTATATAGAAGTATGTACTCACCTCGGTCTATCTGTTGGAGAACGAGGATGCTGGATTCAGTTTACGTATGCGGTTCAAGGCCCAAGAGCTTTGACCACAGGCGGTGTAATGGTCAATGCTATGCTGCTGAGGCTTCCAGCCAATAGCTTTGGGACAGGCAGCCCGAGCAGAGGCGGTCCTGTCACCCTGGTGCTGAAAACTTGGATTGCCGAGGCAATCTGCCCCCGCAGTCATTTTCGCCGTGCAACATTCACTGAAGTGCCTGCGACGCCTATCATGTCCAGGGATAGGTTCAGGATTTAGGGTTTTAGGGACTGCCCACTGCAGATCCCCCCCCAACCCCCCCCCCCCCATCCGCAGCCGTTGGCACGTCGGGCGTGTTGAGCACGGGTGAAACCTACCTGCTGATCTTGCTGCTTGTTAGGGGTATACGGGAATGGAGATAAACATAGAGATCAGTATACTCTTGGGGGTGGTATTGGGGCTACTACGAAGACCATTCCCCCATTCTCCGCTAACTGAAACTAGCCAGACCATGGTTCCTACATGCCAACAAAAGGTACCCTAAACTACACTAGTAGCCGTAACCCTAAACCCTAATGAACATAAACTCGAACCCCAAAGCATAAAGTTTCAACCCTAGATTCTTCGTATGGAAAACTCCAGGGACCGGCCATGGAGAGCCCTCAACGTTTCAGTCACATAGGGTCACATGCTCAACCCCCTAAACCCTAAACCATTCTATGATCCCTATTCCCTGCCTCGTAACCATATATACTCAGCAGATTCTCCTGGACGAGCGCCATGTACAGTCCTTATAACCTCTCTGTACTCTGCGGTTTAGGGGCTTGGGCTTTGGGTTTAAGGTTTACTGTAGGGCGCAGACATGCTTACCTGAAGACTAACTATACGGGTATACAAGGGTTTATATAGGGGGATATAGTTTAGGGGTTCTAGGGTTCAGGGTTTAGGGTTCTAGTCCGTCCCATGATCATGACGCCAACGACCCCCTTGAAGTCAACCTTCCCCTGCTTACCATTGAGCTGCGTTGGGGGTTTCATTGTCATAAGGGAATATTGACGGAGTCCTAAACCCTAGCCCTAAACCCTAAAGCCTGAACGTTTGATTACAGGCCTCCAGGTACTTGTTCTGCTCCGGTTTTGTCGTGTACCGGAAGCCCAAACATCCTGCTACGATTTAGAGGGGAGGGGGTCCCAAAATTGGGGGTACCTTGGTCCCTCTAATAGGGATTGAAGTATTTTGGGGTCCATATTAGGGTCCCCTTATTTTGGGAAACTACCAGGGTTCAGGGTCTACGTACAAGGATCCCGTGCAATTAATTTCGGCCAAATGGACTGATGTCTCTGGGGATGCTGCGAAATTGTGATGGGGATATGAGCTATAATCTAAACTCCTAGTATCCCCCTTAGTAACCCCTATAGTTTTCCCCTATATCATCCCCTAAAAAGCCCCCATTCAAGGAGTTTAGTCTATGGCTCATATGTTGTTCCTAGCTGCAGAGGACCCGAGAATCCCTCAAAGAGGGGCTCATGGCTGGGGTGCGGCGCTTGAAAATCCACATCGGTGTCTTGTTGCGGGTCTTGCTTATTACCTTGGTTCTTTGGGGCTCCATGTCTATAAATGAGCCCTACATCGGGCCCCAATGCCTATAAATAGTGCCTACATTGGGCCATTTGGAGCCCTTGGGCTTTTTCTCCATGATTATCCGACAATGACGGCTTGTTACTCGCATCAACAAAGACCTACACATAAAACCGAGATGTTACAGATAAACCCAGGAGGAAACCCTGGCACTCACGACGATCATACGGTGAGACTTGAACATCTACCGCCGACAAAAACCTCAAACCTGAAATGCTTTGTGGTGGCGTGGCAATGGGGTCCTAGCGGCAGCGCGTTGAGAATGGCCAGCGCTGGCTGGATAGCGATGGTGGTCACAGCGGTTGGGGATGGCAAGGCATGCCTGGGCGAACATGGCTTTAGGGTTAAGGGTCTCCGGCCCCCAATAACACCCGCCACCCCCTAACCTTAAATATGGCCACAATAACTGTGGGAACCATTCTTAAAGACGCCTACAGCAACCCGCAAGGAAAACAACTCCCAAACCTTGACAACCTTTGAGACCAGATCAGCTGCACATGCGAGATCGACTGGCACCTCAGTTGTTGAGCAGCAAAATTACAATCCGAATGTCAATTTAATTTGCGATGTCATTTTCCAGTTGATTCTTCAGTACTGGGGCAACGTCCCTAGCTGTCCCTCTATAAGCCCTAGTGTACTGGGGAAATGTCTGCTTTTGTGGCGATTTAGGGGCATAGACTATAATGTCTGACGCGCTTCCCTTCCAAAATGCTTTAGGAGGTTTTTGGGGCTTAGGATTCAGAACCTGAATTGTACGCAGGCAAACCTGGGCCCTACACCACACTGTGCAGGCTTTGACAGACCGAAACCACGGACCTCTGGTGTGGGCCTTGGACTCTTCTTGAAGGTCCATGCGTAGTTGTATTTCACGCGCAACTGTACTTACAACCCACTGGGATAGAAGGGGACTTTTTCACTTTACCTAGGTTTCCTACGTATACGGTTATAAGAAGTCTGCAAGTATGTATGGGCCTCCGAGTAGGATCTTGGACAATCTTGGGTTCATGTCGAAAATTGGGAGTTCGAACAGGAATGAATCCCTAGAGTGGCCCCTACGTGATAACTTCTAGGCAAGGCACAGAAGATGAACTCCAGAGGTTCGGCAGACACGCTTTGATGAGGGACTTCCAGATGTGATCTCAGGGCCCCGGCAGAAGAGGGAACCTCACGGTACAGGGTTTAGGGCTTGGTTTGTGCAGAGGCGTACATGATATGGCCAATCCTTGCTCAAGAATTCTTGGTTGGACTCTAGAGTTCAAGAAACTGGGCTCAGCTTCCAGCAGTTTTGAGACTTATGGTTACCGGTCGGGGTGTGTGGATCCAGAGTTGCAAGACCACGTAGCGCCTGCACACCTGTATGGCTAGCTGAAAGTCTTTTTGGGTTGAGGGTCTTATGGGGTCACCTTTGTAATGTAAGTTTTTGCAGCTCCTGCACGAATCCTTACGGTTTAAAAAATGTGTATCTCGTTTTGGGCGGCCGCTATGAAAAACAGTGATTCTTCAATGACCCCAAACCCTACACCCAGTATTTGGGCGGGTTGAGCCACTGGAGTTATGTCTCTGCAGCCTCCACCTTGTCATCGATTGCCTACCCTTGATCACCTAAGGGTCTAAGTACCAAAGGGATTAGGGTTTAGGGTTTAGGGTACCAGAATATCTAAATTTGGACCCTTAGAACGACACATGCCTGATAATTCGAAGTATCGCCTCTTCAGTAGAATGCACCCAACGTGAAAGGTTATAGAAGCCTCCAGTAGATTCCTAAATTCTAAACCCTCAACCATAAACCTTAACGCCTAAACCCTTAACCCTGAACCCTCAACCTTAAACCTTACCGCCCAAACCCTAAACACTGCCGAGAGCTCTCCTTTAACCCAGTACCTCACACTGCTACTCAAGAAGCAAGTCTTCACGCCGACGCCAGCCTCACAGTGCCAAACTTGCAGTTCGGTTTTAAGGGTTCAGGGTCAAGGGTCTAAGGTTGAGGGCTGAGGGCTTGAGGTTTTGGTTGTGTACTGCCCCCACCCACCCAGCAACAGTTAATAACTGTAAAGGGCTGTATATAATTCTAATATTCATAATATGAGCCTTAGTAACCACTATAGTAGTCCCATATATAACCCCTCAATTTAAGGTGGCCGCCTCGAAGGTTTAGGCCAAGAAGTTTAGGGTTTCGGGTTTAGGGTTGAATGTGTATTGCATGTTGCCGCAATACAGAACAGGATCGTACACAAATGTAGCAATCCTGGCGAGGGTTAGTCGCCAATGCTGACTTCACAGTAGTGACTATACCCGCAATTATAAAAGACAACAATATCTAGACCCACACTTGACAAACATTCATCCGAACCGCATCATTCTCCATTTAACGCGATTCAAAGAAATTCAAACTAGATGTTTAAACCTGCGGAATTGTGGGCATTAGATATTACTCAGGGACCCCCCCCCCCCCCAAATGGAGGTAGATCAATTAGGGGGAGGGGGGGGGGGCGTTCATCAATCCGCTCCAAGATTCATTGGAACAGGGCATGTCTTCTTGCAGTATTGAACATACTGAAGCAAGGAAACAAGCTAGGAATACCCATACCCTAAGGGTCCACGTACCAAATAGTCATATACTTACCCTAAACCTATACTATAATTACTATTACCCAAAACCCAAGTACCTAATTATGGGGTACATGGACCCTCTGGGTAATTGCACCTAGGAGCAACTCCTGACAGGCTCGACAAAAAATCTTCCCAAACCCGACCTGCCAGAACCCTGACACTCTCTCCTAAACCGCCAAAGTAGGTAAAATAATGGCCCAAAACACCTAAATATAGCCCAAAAGGCCATTGTTCTACATACTTTTGGGGTCCAGGTACACACTCTGAAGCCGAAACCAAGATCCCCAACTCTATGCCTACAACCCGTCGAACGCTTGAATCGCTGAATGCCCCACGCATTACGCAAGCCTTTCACCTCGAAAGGGGCGATTCCATAACCCCAAAATTACCCTACAGCTGCTCTTAAAGACGGGCGTTGGTGTACTTGTAAGCTTATGACTGCTACTAACCCTATACTCCAACGACCAAAATATCCATGGGACTTGAGATTTTGGCCTCCAAGTACAGCTACTCTCCGCCAATCCCAAGCCATGCAAGGCCTCCCAAGCCTTTTGCATCCAGCCGGGAGGCCTGAATTCCCTAACCCCCGAGCCCAAAGTCCTCCAAGTTACCTCCCCAAGCCCAGAGCCTCCACTGGTGCGCAGAAATGCAGTTCCAGTCCGGCAGGCCTACAAAACCAGGCAGGCTCAGGGTTCGTATTTTCGTGGGTTGCAGCTCAGGAGCTTAAAGTTACCACAATATGGGTGAATAGTAAATAGTGGGGTTTCATTTTATTGTTACTTCATTTAAGTTCCGTATCAGCAACACAATTCTGAAGCTTAAGCTTCAGGGTTTGAGAGCCAAGGGTAGTTTAGGGATAAGGATTCTTGGTGCTTATGGGTTGCAGCTAAGTACTCTTAGCGATCTCTAATTATCATCTTCGTGCAGGGGCCATGCCAATGTCCTCTGTCCTGCCAGTTTTCTGTAGAAAAAGGTGACGGACCAGGTCACAGGAAACAGACCAGGTCTGCAGGAGTACAAAGGAATGGAAAGCATCTGCAGGGAGAGGAAGGGGCGAGAAAAACGGACGCAGTTGCCAGCTTTGCAAGCACAAGCAGGCACGTGTCAAATCTAGCCTCTAGCGCCTGAACCCCGAACCCTCACCATGAAACAAGAATCCCCGCCTAACCCTAAACCCTATACTAGCCCACTATAGTAGTTTCCATGTCCTTTCCATGATCCCATAAACCCCAATATAACCCTAAAATATCCTAAAATTACCCCGATGGGTACCTATATCCCGTATCCCTATCATCCCGGTGTCCATTTGATTTTCCATTTTCTTTTCCATTTGATTCTCCATGACAGTATAGGTACGCAAATCACCAACTTCAACGGAAGGATCCTGTCTTGGATCTCTACGCGCCCCCAATGTAGCAAGCTTCCAATTCCGAAGTCAAAGCAAAGACCACTGGAACAGTGAGGGTTTAGGGTTTCGGGTCTAAAGGTTCATAGAAGTCGCGTAGGGTTCGTGTCCGGAGTGTTGGGCGACTTCTGGCCGTTTTGCTTTTGCTTTTGGTAGCATAGTGTTCGCGTCCGAAGGTTTGCGTCCGGAGTTGTGGGATAGAAGTTGTATAGGGTCTAGAGTTTAGAGTTTAGAGGCTCAGGGAAACTCTCAGGCAGATCCTCAACCCTAAACCCTAAACCCAACTCTAAGCCTGAAGCCCCGAGGTAGATAGCAACCGCACCGCCTTTCCCAAACCCCTTCCTGGGTTGCTGTTAGCGGTACTTAAAATAAGTTACCGTCAAATGGGTTTAAAGTTCAAAATAAAATGGGGTTCGCGTATTCTAGTAAACTAGCTTAATTTCCTTAATTAACGGCAATTTGGACAATACAAGGTAGCGCCCTTCACTGCTGCGAATGCGGTTTGGGAATGGGCTCAGGGGGGTACGGGGTCGAGAATGCGCACGGTCGAGCGGGAATTTGTCAGAACGCGAATTTACACGCTGAGCGTACGCTAACCATTGCGGGACCTATGGGGACCGTGGATGAGGATTATCAAGCATGAAAGACGCTTTCACCAAAACTTCACACTTGAAACTGTGGATGTGAGGGGCCCGCTTTTATGTGGATCATGTGGAGGAGGAGGACTTGGAGGCGCAGGTTTCAAGGAAAAGTCTTGTGTGGCCTCAGGGGTGATTCTTCTTGAAGCTTTCTTCCACCTTCCCTGCACAGCCCCTGCCAGGATCTCCAGGCGCGCCTGCTAGAAGCCTAGCCTTTCCAAAGCTAATTTGGAAGCCATCTGATAAGTCTAGCCTGAGTAGAAAAAAGTTTTGGGGAACAAGCCCTAAGCACGTGCCTGACGCTCAGAAAGGTTCGGGTGCTTGTCAGCTCAGCCTGCCGATATTGAACCCGAGAGGCGAACCATGGCCATCGTACCGCATGCCGCAGAATTTGTGACTACTCCTTATCTCATGTTATATGATATACTATATAATGAACTAAGTATCAGTTCCACCCCGCAACTCATTCTGATACTGTAATTCATACACTGCTTCGCGGCGGTTGAAGCAAACTAAGCTCAACTCTACGGTAGTTCTTCTAGCTTTCGTCGTCAAAACTACACTCCAGGACCAGTGGACCATGATACGGTATTGTTGGGGACAAGACCCTCCTCAACCCTAACATGCTGAAAACCCATCCTCCAGGCTACCTGGACCCCTCAAGTACGATCTATAAAGCCCGAATATCCACAACTACTACCTACGTAGACCCTTTTCAAGGGTAGTTCGCGGAGTTGTGGTAAACCCGAACCGGCTGAAACCCCTAAACCCATCAAGAAAATCAGGGCTCTGTGCAAGTTTGCCTTGAAGGGTCCCAAGTATCTATGAAACTAACTACACAAACCATACTAGTAAATCCTAGCACAAAAACCTGATTTACGGCAATACAGATAGCTAGAGCCAATTCGGCTGCTGTTCAGGAACTTAAATGAAGCATTAATATATACCAATTTTATGGTAACTTAATCCTAAATTCCTGAACAGCAACCCAGCCAATTGAGGGTACTAGGAGGGCTTTGGTACTTATGATCTCTTGGGAATCCTATGCATCAAGCATTTCGGTTTAGGGTTTTTTGGTTTAGGGTTCTAGGTTTTAGGGTGCTAGGTTTTTTACTGCTTTAGGATTGGGGGCTTTTAGGATTTAGGGTTCACATTAGGGTCTGGTAGAAGCAATGTGATCCACTTGCATGATGCAGAGTGAGCTTGAACTTCATACAAGAGCCTCCCAAGGCCCGAGTACATGAAGATGTTAGGTTGATGACTTTGAGATCCCGCCAGGGATGGACGCACAATATCTACACTCACCTATACACTAAAAAGCTAACACAGCCTTAGCTTCGAACAAACCCACGGGATCCTAAGTATCTACCAAGACCCTCCTAGCACCCGTCACTCGGGATATATGGGTGGTTGTCAAAATTATGGTCCCTTTTTGGGTACCCTAAATATTAGGTGCCGTACTATAATGGGGACCCAAAAAGGGACCATAATTTTGACAACCACCCATATGGTCCCAAGTAGCGGTCACTTAGGCCCTAACAGAGGCCCAGCTTAACTAGGTTCCCCAGTAACTCCTCAATAACAAGGGTACCCTTTTTCCTACTATTCAGTGTTAGTAAGGAGACCCCAATATAAAGAGGGAAAAAGGGTACTTCTGGGGTACCTAGTTAAATGAAGCTCCTGAAAAGCAACCCAGCGTACATAAAAGCATAGGATCCTTCGAGATGTTTCACTTCTCAGGAAGTCGCATTGGAGTCTTAGGGCTGCTTCAAAAAGGAATAGTTCGTACAACGCACACTTAGACCCTAAACCCTAAACTTAGTTTAGGNNTAGGGTGTAGAGTTTAGGGTTTGAAATCTACTGATTGCCCTAAGCCCAAAACTCGAAACCCTGAACATCCACAGAATGTGGGGAGCCCAGCTTCTATCTCTGCCTGCTGTGTCTGCACGAGGGCAGCAGCAGGCACGCTACCTGCAGACTAACCCGGGCTCCCTTTAATCTGGGTTGCCCTTGAAGCCCTTTGAACATTATTTGCTATTATGGTTCTTTACAAAATAATCGGGAAAAAATGCTAATAGTCCGTGCTTCTGCCCGCTGGGATGGGTGTCTACTTTCTTGTTTTGCTTTGTGTTTCAAGACTTGGGGTTTAACATGCGTACTTCTTGCAACCGCCAAACGCTGGAGAAGCGACAGGTGAATTTTGAGAACTGCTCATGTAGGCCAGGAGCGTGCTGGCAGTGAAATCCGAGTTCGGGTTGGGAGTAGCACAAAGCAGTGGTTCGTCAGATTTTTAACTTCATCGATTCCGCAGGAAGGCGATATGAGAAATGGAGCAATAGCAAGAATCTACTGTAGGGGGCCCGGGGGGGGGGGGCGAAAAGATCGCGAAATCATTGTGACGCCTGCTTATGAAGTATCCTATGCCGCAGTTGTTTATGGAACCTGGCAATATAACATTGGTAGCTATCTAAGCTTCTAGATTGTAGAAGGTGCAGTTCCCGTTCCACGAGCCCCCACCTTTTGTGGGATTTTCTGAAATACAAATTTTCGCATATTGGGGTGTATATGAGGTGGCGCTCAAATTACTTGTTTGTTTTGTCTTGTTTTTTAATTAGGGCGTCCCCTATCGACTTCCACGTTTTGGGGATCTTCTCTAAACCCTAGCTTAAGTAACAATCAAGCCCACAGTTTTGGGACGTCCCCTATCGATCTTGGGGATGTTTGCGCAACAACTACTGCCTAGACTACATGAAGTAAAAAATACGGACCGCGACTTATATCGGGGGACCCTATTCACGGACCGGGAACCAGGGTACTTTTGTTAGCTGCTGTGGGGTATGATGTTAATTCCGTTCGATTGCATTGATAGTGTCTGAATCTCATTGCATCCACCAATCCTCCATGGAAGTCCCACACGCTCCACCAAGACCCCTGTTGCTATGACTCTTACTATTGCTGCTGCTGCAACTACTACCACTACTACCACCACTCACGACCCCCGCTGTGGAGGCTGAGCTGCAAATGGTGTGGGGCGGCAGCAGCAGCTCGCCAACGGAAATCTCCGGGTGCTGACGGATTCGACCTCTTGATGGGCTGCTATGGGCAACATAGGCTAACCGCGACTCCCACAAAGGTTAAAATTTCATAGTCAGTCCCAGGGTTGGGCACAGGCTCTGCCGCAAACATCAATGTCCGCATGGTCTCTGTCTCATGTAGCGACCTTCATGATTACAAACATCATGTTAGGGGTCTGTTGCAGGTACCAAATACCGTAGTTACACAAGGAATCTGGACCCATAATACTGGTAATTAATGAGGCTCTTGTACTAGTTGGAGGTTAAATAATGATGGAGAGAAGGTCGCGCAGTCAAGAGAAAACAATTTCCCAAGTTGTCTCAAGCCTAGGTCCCCATCGTGCTCCTTAAAATCGCAGGATTTTCTGGCAAGAGCACCCAAACAAGGATCATGTTGCAGCCCTCCTACACGCGCAGAATCAAGTTGTGTACGGCAATTTCTGCCTACTGTCTACGGCATATGGCCTTCTATCACCATGCAGCCTAGACGCAGATCCAGCATGCATGTGGATAACATCTGTAAGCACTGAACTCTAAAATGCCCGATCTCCGCTGGACAAAAACCCAAACATATCCGGACGTCGCCAGATCTCTCAACTCCAAGAGACCGCACCTCTCCTGCTAAAACTACCTGCACGGCCCTTAAAAAACTCCTCTGTTTCTTAAACTGCTTTGGGCCCCGCCAACTAAACGACTCTCGAAACCCTATCCCACGCCTCAACATGAACTTATCAGCCCAATATGTCGAACCCATAAAACCCAGAAACCCTGAACTACTCCCTTTGCCCCCTGTCTCGCAAAAGCCCGCCCGAAGCCTGAACCCTGAGCCCAAGAAAGACTGCCTGTAAAGACACTGGTAGCGCTCTCGCCTTCTTCCGGCTGTTTTTCAAATGATTTCCAAAAATTTGGGGGGGACCCTTTTTTTGGATCCCAGAATAAGAGCCTGCTTCTCTGGGGTGTTGAAAGGAGGACCCTCATCTCCGGAAACTCCGACTTAAACAGAGTTAAAGGCATGGGAACGTTCGATACGCCTATGGGGATCCTGATGTTGGGACTAGGTCCTTAGTCGGTTAGGCTAGGGTACGCAAGAATGTTTAGGCTTTAGGGTTGCAAGGCTCGTGAGTCTACAACAATTTGTGTGCAGATTTTGGGGCTGAGAGTTTTCAGGTTGCACGGGATTCCCAGAAAGGTTGTGGGGGGAGGATGTGGCCTGATGAAGGCTAAGACTCGTCGACCTGTTTTTCTTGAAGCTGGGTGCGCAAAAATTGTTGCGGATTGAGTGTCCAAAGAAATTCATGTCGCGGGCTCAGACGTGACCTAAGGACCCTTAGCTCTCTGTCTGTCACGTACCAGAAGATGTTGGCTGGATATGACTTGGGCTTTTTCTGTAACTGGTGTCTAAGAAGGTGTGACTTTTGTGAGTATTCAGGGTTGCCTTGCCCCACGATTAGCAGCACTGCTACTACTATGCCACCATTAGGACTACCATAACCATCGCTAACCCTAAATCCTTGTTGTAACAACACCGCTCAGCAGCCCAGAGGAACATAACCTCAAGCATTTCCCCAATGGGGGATTTAGGGGTTATGGGAGGTCATATGGGGTATACAGGCTTCAGGGTTTCCCAAAAGTAGGGGGTACCTTTTTATGGGTCCACATAATACGGATTGTAATATTTTGGGGTCTATATTGGAGTCCCCCTATTTAGGGAAATTACCATGTACTAAACGAAAACAAGCTGTGCCCAACAGGCCACACATATCTACTGATTGCACCATATTCGCTCCCGTCAATGCAAGCCAACCACTCGGCCTCAGTAAGAGCAGTCAAGTAGCATGTGTGCGAAGATCCCAGTATTGAGGCCGCGCAAATACCTGGGAGCAGGCGGAAATTGCTCCAGTAAGCGTACATCAGCCCTGTAGACAAGCTCAAACAGCATTTGCACCGCCTGGACAGGCTAGCAAAGATTTGATGTGTCAATTGGGTGCCGCTTCTTACCCCAAAGGGTCCAGGTACTTTCATTTGAAGTTTAGAGCTTTGGGCTAGGGTTTGAGATCCAGGCCATAAGATCACCTGATGGTAGACACTTTGGGGCCCAAAGGCCGCCCAAGGATGATGGACAATAAAATGGAAGCTGCTATAATATGAGGATTGTATAGGGTTATAAGCAGAGAAGCTACTATGATAACAACGTGGGGGGGAATTGAATGGGGTTGCAACCATGGAAGCTATTATAAGATGGAATTACATAGGGTTATCAGAATGGATGCTATTAGAATATGGGGCATTATGTAGGGCTATCGGTTTATAACCATGGAAGCTACGGAAATATGGAGGATGATGTAGAGTTATAACCTGATACTGTGGCATATGCTGTGCAGGTACCTGCACACTTTGGGTAAGCGTAGATTGGCAGGGAGGATTGCAGAAGTATCTGACCATGAGAGTACCGTGTATGGATGTTCACGCGGCGAGTTTTTTCATGCCAATGCTCCTTATGAAAGGTTGGAGATATGGAACCCCCCATCATGGGCCCTTGGCCCTGGGATCCTTCTATACCTACAGAATACCCTACATCTACCCTTAAAAGTCCCTGGAATCCCCCTCAGAGGCCTAAGGGCCCATGTTAGGTGTCAATACTTTTAACCTTAGACCTTAGCATGCGCCGTGCATCTTCCCATTATTCCCGCAGGAGCCTGACTCATGAACAACACCTCATTGCACCTACAGTCCCCTTAAGTAGATAGAATATGGCTTCGGGTATATTTTAAAAGGATCCCCATATACCCCATATTCTATCTACCTACGGAGGATCATAGCCTCAAAAGATTTCATGGGCTCGGACTGCGGCAACTCTTCCGACTCAATGAAGACTGGGTGAACAATTAGCTACAAAGCCTTAGTTTCCGACCAGCCGCACCATTGAATTTCGCATCGCACCCACAACACACCAGACAGATACATGCGAACAAGCAGGTGTCATCTTGAAAGTGACTGCCGCAGTACGGTACAACCCGAAAAAAGGGTTTTGGGCTTGGGGCCTGCAAGCTCCGGCTAAAATCTCAAGGCAGAGCATGCCGTCTTACAGCCGAGATGCTGCTTGACCTCAGGTCTACAGGGATCACAGCACGCCGGTTGGCATCGTGGAACCTCCAGGCCATGAAGCTGTAAATTCAAGCTAAATCACTGGCTAAGGCAATTTAATCCACATGCAACACCTGTATAGTATATTCCCTTTTCTGTTAAGAACCAGTAAGCTAGTCTCTCTCAAGATATACCATATAGAGTCCCTCACAAAGACCGCAGAACCCCCCTTATGATCCCTAACACCTGCAACTACTGCGGTCCCGCGATCCTTCTATAATTCTCTAGGATGCCTCAAATGAACCTCAAAACTCTATTGGGGTTCCTTAAGATTTGGACGCCGTATTCCTGATACTCTAAAGTCTAAAGTATGCATGTACGTGCGCATGTCTGTACGCATATGGTTTTTGCACGTGTGTAATGTATGTACGTAGCGCAGGCGTGTGAAGTCTAGAATGTTAGGCAATGGGGAGGCAGACTACGGGCCTTAAGCACCGACCATAAGTAGGGCTACCCTCGAGGCCTCGGGAATTCCAAAGGGCAGTATGGGTTTAGGGCTTACAGTTTAGGGCTGAGGGAAGGCATAGTGATGCGGGTGTGCCATGGTGTGCCGGTCAGGCAGCCTGGCGACTTGTTGGCCCCCTATGTTTCTTCAACGTCTCCCCGAGCTCAGCCCCGAACCTCTTGGGGAGGAGTTTGCTGAAAGCTTGGGCCACCACGCATTGGAAAATCTGCCCTGGCATGCCCTGATTATCTTTTAGGGTGTCTTCGTGTCTTTCGACTTTAAACAGCTCACCTACAACGTCATGATTTTGCAGCTTGGGTTGGTTTGGAAGAGCGGGTTGCCTGCACAACTCGGAGTACGTAGACCAGTTGCAGGAAACACCACGCAAGAAGTTGTCGAATGCCAATGAAGGCAGGCTAGCGAGGTGCACAAGATGTTCCACCATCTGAAGTTAGAAGCACGCAGCATGTGAGATGGGAAGCCGCTGCATATGCACTTCGGAACTCTGCCTCAGAGTGGGGCTGCAAAGTATGACTGTAGAGCACCAGAGTTTCAGATGTACATCTCAGTAGCTAACCCCCTAAAGGATTCAAAAAATGGAACCCCCTAATAATCCCCTAGCTTCCCCAATGTAGTAATGGGGATCATTTTGGGGGGTTACATTTTTTGGATCCTTTACACCCTGAACCCTATATAGCGGGTCTGCGCAGTAGCTGGGTATTTTCAGTACTACCTCTCGAAATGCAGCAGGAACACCACCCTAGACTCTAAACCCGAAACCCTAAACCTAAAGGATGCCACAGCAATCCAGCTTGGACTCAAAAAGCGTTAATTACCATACTTACTATTACTATTATTACTGTAATTACCAGTATTACTGTTATCACTATACTTACTATTCTTACTACAACTAGGGTTTGCTTAGTCCCACGGCCCCGGGTGCTTGCACGCTACAGCTGTCCGCCTCACCACCAATGTCAGATCCGTTTGGTTGTGCACGCGAAGAGGGGCCTGGGTTCTGCGGGGTGAAACAGCTCTGAGATTCTCAAGAAGTGGGGCGCCGTAGGGACAGTTAGGATGGCTGGGACACAAAATCAGCTGGGACAAAAAATTAGCCGTATAGGTTGTGGAGCAAGGAAGCCACGCCATGCACTGAGTCCACTGGCCCGGAAACAAACAGTTATGCACCAGCACCATTCATCGTACATTGAGGAGTAGCCACGAGGCCCGTATACATGCCGGAAACCCCTATACAACCCTGGACGCTGACCATGAATCGGAGTGGCTGCCAGGAGGACGAGCTTGTGCGAAGGGCTGGGTGACAGCATCTCCTACAGCCATCATGAATGCAACGAGCAGGGAGTTGTGACATTGTGGGGGTGGCTGGGGTACCACTAACTAACAATACTCGGAGGAGTAGAGCCCTTGTCGGTACTACTACCTTAGCTTCTACTGCTACGGCATACTGTAGCTACTACTTCTGCCACTGTTGGCCCCTCGTTGCACTCCGCTTTGCTGGCAGTGCCGGTGCTGAATTCAATCTCTTGAACCCCCACACCCTGAACAGTTTTACCCATTCTATCCCACAAACCACCCTAAAACTCCACCCTAAACCCTAAGCCCCAGAAAGCTTCAAACTTGAGACCCCAGGCTCCGCGACGCATCCCGCCGAAGGGATGGTAACGGCCCCCAGCCGCTCCAGCGACAGCCACTCCGACTCTGGAGACTTGGCGTCATCCTGGTGCTTGGCAGTGGTTTAGGGTTTAGGGTCTAGGGTTTAGAGGTTTAGGGGTTTAGGGTCTGAGGTTTATCAAGCGTTTAGGGTTCAGGGAAGGTTTAGGGTTTGTTTAGGGTTTGGAGTTTAGCATTTCGGGGGTGATAGTCGGTGATAGTGGATACTGAGGCTGCAGAGGGTTTGCCAGGCTCCATCTTGATATGTAATTCTCTCCCTGGATAGGACCCCCCCACCCTTGATAACAAGTATCCCCGTTGTGTACATAATACAGGTGTATAATTGCTATGTGTATATAAATACACATGTGTACATGTATGTATATATGTAAGTTTATACTATATCGTGTACAATTATAGGTAAATTTGGCGGATATGGTTTAGGCTTTTGGGTCTTTTTCCGAAAATCCGGCTGGGGGACAGAAGCAAGAATCTTCCTTGATTCATGCTTCCAGTTGGGAGCCTCACAGGTTCCGCAGACCTATGACGGAGAATCATGACCTCAAGCTGCAAACTCCACATTTCAAGGCATAGCCTACATTCCTCACGTCCTGCACCGCACCTTTGCCAAACCCTGAACTTCGAGCATTGAATCCCCCAAAGCCCTGCAAATGCCAACTGGGTATCGAGGAAGAGCAAATCCCGGAAACGCACCGCCAAGATGGCGAAAAGTCTACTAAAATTATGCGGCGCCATGTCTTTGGAGAATGCCAGAGTGTGAGGATTCCGTCAGTCCCAAGGTCCTACATCCTGAACTCCGAACCCCAAAACCAAAAATCTTGAATCCAAAGCCCCCAACCCTGAATCGCAAAACCTATAAACATGCACCCTGCATCTACGCAGCAATTCACCCTCTTTGCTCCTGATGTGTCTTGCTATGATGGTGATGATGTGCATGGGCTTGCACCTCTTCCAGGCTTGGCCGTTCAGGTAAAGAGTTCAGGGTTCAGGGCCTAGGGCATAACGGATGTTTGGATGTGCCTGTTTTGAATCCAATGGATGCCAGAGGTAGGGCATATGTTGGCTCCGCGCGAGCAGGTTACAAGTCTTTCATATGCACCTATTTTAGGAAGGTGTAATTAAGGACTTGTTCATCTAGACCCTCCACCCACCCTCTTTCAGTGCCTAAGTACCCACTATCAGGGGTCATACATCCCCAACTAACGGGCACGACGCGGAGGGTCTTGGCAAGGACGTTATCATTCCGCACAGGTCACGCAGGCATCTTGCACCACTCGCAGGAACTCCTGCACTTCAACCCTTAAATCCAAAACTTACTGGGGCGTTAGTGGGAATCAGGGAAGATATTATGAGGGGATTACATAGTCCCCCTTAAGTAGATAGAATGTGGGGTATATGGGGATCTTATCATAATAATTATACCCAAACCCATATTCTATCTACTTATGGGTGTCTATATTGGGATGATATTCCCTTATTGCCCAAGAACCACCAGTCAGTAAATGCTCATCCTCTGCAAGCGCAAGCCTCATCCATATGAGCTATGGTCTAAACTCCTAGTATCCCGCTTGATAAACCTTATAATATAGCATTTAGGGTGTAGAGTTTAGGGTCTCAACTCCTAGTATCCCCCTTGATAGACCCTATAATACTCTCATATCTATTCCCCTATATAAATCCCTTGAAGCACTTTGGACTATAGCTCGGATGAGGAACGCCTTTGTTCTTAACAGGTTACCATCCCGCAGACTTTCGCCAAGGTAGTGCGTTTTCGTTTGCGGGGACTGTGACGGTTTAGGGATTAGGGGGCTGCGACGGTGACCCTTGCACCCCCCCTAAAAAAAAAGAACTAATTACATACCTCGCAGGCCTCAAAGTAGCTGGATTTCCCTCTCCCAAGTACACCATGCAATCTTATCTTACAGGATCCGTTTACAAGAATCAAGATGAATTTCTAGTAATGCACCTTTGGGCTTCCGTGCCTGTTTCAGGTGCAGCTCTGCATTCCTGATGGTGTGAACCGTACGGAGTCGTGCGTGTGGTTACCTAAGCGTTAAACCCTCCTGCCCTCAGTCTCTATCATTGGGAGACTTGACATGAGAACGCGAACCCCACCTAAACCGATGCCTTTGCAGTGATGGCAGTGGCGAAGTTCGGGAGCACCCACCTTCATCCGGAAAGGTTTGGGCTGGTTTCCTTTTTTAGGGCCCAGAAAGCCGCTGGCCCTTTCCCTAGGCCGAAATAACTAGGCTTGTTACCATAACTGGCTGGCTGTTTGAGAGACTTAAAAGTTTAGCCAATTTGAGCTCATTCTCTAGAAAGGTATGTGAATATATGCATGTACATATGTATACCACTTCGGTTGAAGCCGCCGCTTGCCTAGAACTGGGTCATATAGGAACCAAAAAACTAAAGTACAAATACTGTTGGTACTAAAAATCCTGCATGACCCTCGTCTACTATACTTCCATAATTCCCAAGGCTTTAGGTACTGAATGTCATTCAGGATTTTAAGCATCCGCCGTACCCACCTACTACTAAGCCAAACGCCCAAAAACGGATCCGCAGGATGAGTGGCTCGTCAAGGGATCGCCAATCCGAACCACTGGGCTTGACTAAGGCCGCCAGGTCCTTCGTGTACCTCCAAGTGAGGCTTAGGCTCAGGGCTTCTCGTTCAGGGTTTAGATTTAGGCATTGGTTTTTAGATGTTAGTTTTGGGCTAGCAGTTTAGGATCTAGAGTTTTGAGCTTGGGTGTTAGGATTTGGAATCTAGAGGTGTAGACACCAGAGTGTATTAGGCCTGCGCTTCTGGGCTTTCAGCCACGTAATCCAGGTATTCCCAGTCACGTTTGGGCTGCAAAAAAAATGGCTACTATTTCTTAAGAATCCTGGCTGTACCTTTTTTTGCAGAAGCAAGCTAAGCTGCTTTTGCTGCACACCTACTTTTAGATCATTCCCTTTGGTCTTGGGGCGGCCTGCAGCAAGAAGAGTGCACCTGGATGCGGGGTCATTTGCAAGAATTTGGGTCCAATATACCAGAGCTTGTACCACCTACAGGAGAGTTGTGCAAGTGTTGTTGAGGTTCTGTGCAGCCAAGACAGGGACCCAACTAATTGCCAATACTTTTGTGAGATCCATCATGAGGTACCTAATACCATCTACAGTAGGACCAGAACATTGGCAATGATGCCTACAAAGCCATGTATAACCTCGTATGACCTGAGCTTCCATTCATTGTCCACTGTCCTTTCCATTTGGTTCTCCATTGTTGGCTTGATATCCCTAAACCCTAAAAAATCCTTATATAGTCCAGCTATGTATATGTCTATATAAACAGCCCTAGATATCCCCTATGTAATGATTCCCTAAACCCTAAACCCTATATCCCTATGCATTGTAAACTATTTAGGTTCATACCGTAGGTTGGCCCACCTTGACCGGAAGTGAAGCTTGATAGGCGAGCCAAAGAGGTTCACAACCTGAACGCTTTAGGGTAGGGTTTAGGGTTTGTTCTCAAAAATATGGGCCCCTTTTGGTTATAGATTCTATCACGGCACCTAATATTCAGGGGTACCCAAGATGGGACCCCAGTTTTGGGAAGTACCCATTTTGCACTTCATCCCTCCCTCAACATGGGAGAAATCCATATAGGGACCCGTATTGTAGTAGGAAACCCGATATAGGGATCAGTATTCTAATGAATTGAGGGAAACCCCCACATACCCATAACAGGGTAACTTAATCCAGCGTTCCTTGAGGCTCAGGGGACTTAGTAACAGCTTTATGAATGGGATTCTTAACTTAGGGGCCCTTTAAAGAGACTCTGGGTACATGTAGGGTTCAGGGTTTAAGGGGTTATAAGCAGACCGACTTTAATTAGGGGACCTATATCCTCATCCTAGTTGTGCAGTATCTAGGGTTTACCCCGGGTTAATCTCTTGGTGTATAGCGGACCTTATACTTTACCATAGCATGGCAACTTAGATTAAGTTCCCTATAACTACACATAGTCCCCATTTAATCCCAGTTGCCGTTCTATTCTCCAGTGTCTTGTCCAACTCACTCTTCATTCTGCTTACCTTAAAGCACTTTCTTGAGCCCCATGATAGAAGCCCGAACCTCACCCTGTAAACACCAGGCCCAGGATGGTCCTGAGAGCCTTGCTAGGGTAGGTTGAGGGACCCTATGAAAAATGTGGCTTTCAAGGATTACGCAGGGACCAAGGGTCATAGAAATTGAGTAATATTTTCGAACCTACCCCTGCTCAGGGCAAGCTGAATAGCCTTTTTCCCTGCTAGTTATATACTGTATAATGGCCCAGATATATGGAGCCACGGCTATGTTTCAAAGGGATGTTCATTTTCAGGGGACGGGATTTTGATCGAAGGGTTGCGTTAACACTAGTAGCTATGGATCTGAGCCTGACTGTTTCGGCCGGATGGCAAGGTAATGCTTGTTGCTTTTGTAATCATACGGATTTTGAGTTTGGGTCCTGGACTTCTCTGACCACTGGGCCTAAGGCGGTTCTGAGGTAATATAGTCTACAGCGCAGGTTTCATGCACTGATCTTCGGATGCCCAGTGATGCCACGTAAGCCTCATCATAACAGCTCGTCATTCATTAGAACGACGTGGGCGAGCAATTCAAATACCAGCATATAATAAGAACAATGACAGGAACTAATCACACTAATTAGTAGTAATGGTAAAAAGAATAACAGTCATCAACAACTAGTAGTAATCATGTGAATAAGAACAACCACAGTAAGAAATCAAGTAACAGTTACAGCAAAATAAAAACCATATGATACAGCATCCTAGTCTTAGGAAGAATATGGGGAAAAAAACGCATAAACGTTAAACATAAGAAATAATACGAGTAATAACAAGAAATGCAAACACATGATACTTGTAGTAGTAGTAAGATCAGTAAAAACAACAATAGTAATAGGGCAGCAGTTTACCTTAGGCTTGGTTCCCAGCTGCCTTGCTCATTCCTACCTGACAGACCGGCCATGATGTCAACATGCTCCCCTAGGTGTATGGTCAAGTGTTCAGGTTTTTTCTTGGACCTTTTCTCCTCCAAGTTTAGGGTTTAGGGCTTAGGGTGTAGGCAGGTAGAATATACTTATGGCCCCTAGACATTCCCGTATACCTACCCTGAGGCCCAAGGCTATACCATGTAACTACATGGACCCTTTGGGCTGAAGAAACCAACATCCAGGCATGCTAACATACATACACCCGCCCACCCACCCACCCACCCACCCACCGACCCACCCACCCACCCCACCCACCCCACCC
>CAJNIZ010000786.1:18960-30937 GCA_905231905.1 Symbiodinium pilosum | reverse complement strand
CGGCTACGTTCGAAGGTACCTCCAGGGTAGGTGCATGTCCTCGGGGAGAATTGATTTCACCAACAGCGAGTCCAGAGTTGCCGAAATCACGTCCGCGACCATTAATGTCCTTGATGCGGGAATCCTGCCTGCGCACGAAGCTCTGCGCCGTGGAGGCCGTATGATGTTCGCAAACGGGTTTATTTTCGGCCGTTCGGGCAAGAAGTGTCTGAAAGCCGTGGGCGACCACGCCTATGCCGAGGAAAGTGAGCAGGTCACGCCTGTCCTGAGAAAGGCGCTCATTAGGTTCCTGCGCAGGCTGGAAAAAGGAGCGCCTCGTGTCAGCAATGCCTCTGACAAGTCATGGCTCATTTTCACTGATGCTTCCTACGAGTCTGATGCAAGAGATCCCTACGGCGGAATAGGTGGTCGACTCCGCGACTACAGCGGCAAGCCTGTGTAATTGTTTTCCCACACGTTGAACAAGAACATGCGCAGGTTGTTGGGGGAAGTGCGGTCGAAACAGATAATTCTTGAGTGTGAAATGTTGGCGATGCTTTTAAGCCTCCTGCTTTGGGGTGACATAGTTAGGGGTGCACCAACTGTTTTGTTTGTCGACAACAACTCGGCTTGCGATCTGGCAATTTCGGGTTGTGGTCGTTCGTGCCAGTCGAACTTGTTTTGAAGTACGAAGATGGCGGGTCCATCAAGGATCAGCTAGGATCCTGATGGGAATGGATGGGTTGTTGGCCCCCTACGGGTTCGATACGACCTGCATGCAGCTAAATGCTGCACCGAAGCTATGCGATCCCCAGTGTCACTGAGTGAAATGTGCGTGTGCTTAAGTCTCTTGAGTTTGAAATTTACTTATATATTATTTGGATGAATTATTTGAGATATGAGATTATTTGAAACGGATTTTGTGTATGTTTTTTTGAGTGATTTGACGTTATTGCGATTACGGGCTTACGGCAACTGTGGCTCAAATAAACGAAAGTCACGGGGATTGCGACCCCGACCCTTTCAATTTGCGCCACTGTTGACACTTGTCGAAATCCTGTAAAATTCGGGGGTCTACAAACGACGACAATTACGAGGATTGCGACGCCGCTCCCCGCGATTCCTATGACTGTTCTGTGATGGAAATTTTTTTGATGGCCAGAGCAATCCAAAACCGAAGACAATTCCGTCCGCATGTCAAAAAGATATTGATTTTGAATATTTTTGAATACTAAAAGCTCTTTTTGATGGTAAACAAATTCTTTTGATGAACAAGAAAGCTTTTGTATCGCCGGTCCGTGCTAGTGTCCACTAGTGTGAGAATGGATGCAGGGGCTGTTGATTCGAAACCGCTGTCGCACTCTAGTGCTCATGAAAGTGGTGGGGGGAGTTGAACGTGGGTAATACAGGGCTATTTACGGCTGAAAAAACGACAGCTACTCAAAACATTGTTCCGTGAAGCAGTCCCAAAACATGACGAACCATTTTCACGGCGTGTTGCTCACACAAGGTGCCGTAGCAAATTAGGTTGTCTGCATTTGTGGTCGTAGTTTCTTCTCGTACGTTTGTCGATGCTAAGGAAGGATTGTGAAATTGTCCAAGTTGCACGCCCCTGTACGTAGGATGCTTGCATGGCGGTCATGTAGCTTCAGGCACAGTCCATACCTCCAGGATGGTTTAGATTCGGCTATGCGAGAGCTCGCTACGGATATACGACAGCATTGGATTCCCAAGCACGCGTCATGGATTCCCGTGCCACCCCCAGATACTACCCCGGGGGTTCTCTCTTCATGGAGGTGTTTTAACATTAGTTAGGGCTGATTGACTGATCAATATCCATTAGGAAACCATCTGGGGGTAGTGAGGGGGGTGGTTAAGGGAACCCATAAAGTACAAAGTCAGGTGTGTAGCAGCCATGGCTGACGTTGCTTGTTCACAATTGTGCAGCTTGGGCAATTTGATGCACGGTCCATCTCAAATTGCATCAAGATCATCAAAGGCAGGTGAACAGGGGGACGCGGAAACTAATCATTGCTTGCTTGGGATCCATGCCATGGAAACGAAGACGCCCATTGCTTGGCCAATCTTGCCCTGGTCTATCGCGCAGTTGTGGAGACAGCTAGTATGGAGGAGAAAAATCGGATCAACAACCTGATGTTTCCAATTTCATGTGCTGCATGACAAAACTACGTATGGTTGTTGACAACATGACGTGCAATGACAGACGCTATCTGATTGAACAAGCATTCCGCACATCTGGTTGCGCCGAACCGTGCCCATCCCCGCGCCATGGCACTGTTGGGGCCACAGAGATTTCGTGAATCATGCATGTTGCCAATGTGCTGGCAAATTGCTGTAATAACGGTCTTGAGGCAGCACCGTCGTGTTGCGTTGCATGTTTTTTGTTGCCGCAACATTTTGTGCTTGCTACTTCATTCATGGCTTTGCTGTTGGCCAAGGCCGTCGATTGTCACAGTGCAAACCGCGTTGGACAGACTATGCAAGCAAACAGCAGGAGCTTTCTGCATCATGACTTCTGACGTTTGCCTGGTTAAGTTCTTGTCCACGTGACAAAAGAAGTGCCTTCTCGGCGCTGCAGTTTCAGTGCGGAGAGCTTCGTGAGCGCGACAGGTATGACTGTTCTGCTTGAAGATGCCCCGACCATGAAATGTCCTGTTGCACTGAGCTAGTCTCGTTTTTGATGTGCATCTTCAAAAAATGTTCATGCTCAAGTTCATGTTCATCCTTGCACATGTTTACCTGGCTGGCAGGCATGCAGAGAATTGTCGTCACAGACAAAGACGGCGTCGAAGTCCTGAAGACTGGGTTGAGTTTGAGCAGTGTTTCTTGCATTTTCAGAATGTCGCCAGCAAAGCGTCACGGTCATATTGTGCCTCGCCCATTACCCGCGCTTCACTAATCCAATATGCTTTGGAGTTGGCTTGACCGAGTAGTGGAGTGCGTGTCATGCTTCGAACTGTTGAATGCCATCAGCATTGGCAGGGCAGGAGAGAATGCCGACCACGATCCTGCTGCCACGCATCTCAGCGGAATTACGAAGAGACTCATGTTCATGTTCCTTGTTGAAGCAGGTCCATGACTGTTTGTTTTATCCCGTATGTGCTCGGCTGTCTACTCTTTTTTTTTTTTGTGTGCGGTTTTTCTTCTTCACAGACCGGTTCCCTCACATGTCACTTGTCTTGCAAGTGGGAAACACTAAGATCTATCATCACGACCATCTTCTCGCAAACTGCACAGCAGAGTGAGAAAGTGGCCGGACTTGGCAAGGCCGCAAGCCCAGGTGTTGGTACATGTTTTTGCCTGCGCATGCCCCCTACCTGAAAACGAAAGTACTGATGTTCGGCCATGACGAACTCAATATTTATCGTGATGGAAGGAGTATTGGTAATTTGTAGCAGTCTTCTCATTGCACCTTTGAACAGAAATCTAAAATCTTAAGACCTTTGGAACGAGACCTGAAACGCAAAGTTTGAAACCTTCAACCCTCAAAATTGAAACCTCAGCCGGAAAAGACTTGTCCCTAACGAGCCTGCAGTTCCCTAAACCTCTCATCCTACATTCTCAAAGCGCAAGACCTCAACCCCAACCCCAAGCCCCCAAACCATAACCTTCACACCTCAATCCTTTAGGCCAAACATCCCCAGGCATGCAGCCCTTAACCTTGGCCTGATACCCTGGGACCTTACACCCGCAACCCTAAACATGAAAAAGCCTCAAATCCAAACCCCTACATGCTACATCTCCCAGCTGGAACCTAGTCCTGAAGACGCGGACCTGAAACCTGGGACCATCAAACCCCAACCCGGATGCCCGAACTGTAAAGCCTCAAGCCTGAATGAGGCTTATTCCCTGAGGCAGGAAGTCTAAGCGCAGGACCCAGACCCTGCGCGCCTCCTAGACCCCAATGTCTATCACCTAAAGCTGAAGCCCAAACCTGTGGCAATCCCTGGCCAAGACCCAGAGTGTTCTGTTGAGCTATGACAGATGCTATGTGCTTCAGGCGGGACTTAGGGTTTGCGGTTCAGGGCTTTTCTTGTTTTGCTTTGGATTTGTGGCAGTTGCAGCGGTTTAGGGGTGTAGAGTGTAGAGTCCAGGGCTCATGAATTCTGAGTGTTTTGTGCCGTTGAGTGTGGGCTTGCGATTGCGAAGTTTGCGCTGTTGGCTTCAGTCTGGGATTACGTTGCCTCTTGCAGAAGATGATATGCAGATTGAACGCAAAGAAAAACGAATTGGACAGTGTATACAGGGATGGCTTGAAGTGTGCTAGGCCTGCTCATGGAGGTAGGGGTGCCAGGTGTAGGACTCCTAGACTCATAGGAGTTACATCAAGGTTCACGGTGACAATACTTCCCCAGGATCTTGGCAGTGCCAGGGGATATTGTTTCAATGCTGGCCATTTCAGAATAGGGCTTTTGAACAACTGCCAGGCACCCGGTTCATGTGTGTGCATCTGAATGGCAAGAAACATTTGATGTTCAAACGTGGTTTTGCAAGAGGAATTTGATCTGGCTTCCGTTGCTTCAACAACCTGCTTCGCTTTGCTTGATTCAGATTGGCATGGAGATGCTCGTGATCAGCATCCTCGCTGACAAAAGTGCTGGCGCCTTAGATTTTGCATCTTCCCTGGGGGCCGAAGCTGGCGCGGCACGATTTTGGAAATGCTGCCCAAGGCAGAGATCGGCACCATTATGTCGCTTGTGCCGTCGCTCAAGGAGCTAGCATTAGCTCCAACATCATGGCAGAAACTATTATCACTATTAATATTATTACTATTACATAGACTATTACTACTACTACTACTAGTAGTGTTCTGATTTCTATTGGTATTAATATTACCTTTGTTATCACCCGTATTACTTGTAATGATATTGTGATCACTATTATTTCTATTGCCTCTGTATTATTATTCGTACATGTATTAGGCTGGGCGACGACTTCAGCAGTGTCAGGCTCAAGCCAGCATCAAGCCTAGCAATCACGTGAACGTGCAGGGGATGGAAAGTGAACACGAGTCAGCATCATACACCCAAAGCCCCAAAACCCTAAACTCTGAACCCACAGCGGCTACCCCTAAACCCTCATGTTCCCAAACTAGCACCAGCAGCGTAGCAAAGTCATTTAGGTTCTAGTTGATGCGGAAAGTTGGCCAGCAATGCTTGTTGTCCTGCCCGCTGCTGTGGCAACTCTTGCACTGCTGGTAGCGACGAATGTTGCGCAAAATGGAAGCGCCAACCACAAGGCTCCAAAGATAAAAGCCCTGGACGATGTGTTTGCATTGAAGACAAAGGCAGACTTTGTGGCTGCCTGGCGCACAGGTTCTGTGCCTGCAACTTACCAAGACACAAGTCATGATGGCTATCTGCTGTCTCTGGGAGTTCTTGCCCCTATGACTGCTTTCATAACGAACGTCCTATTTGGGCCCTTTGCTAAGTGGCGCGGTAAAACATTTGAAAAGCGTGGCCGTGTTGGCCGAAACCGATTCGGAGATGCAGGACTTACGGCTCGGTGCTAGGGAGTGCAGAGAAGGGAGGTCTTGGGGTTATTGGATGCTGTTTGGCATTTGCCATTCCTTCATTCCCTGTTAGCTGCCAGAGGAAGTGACTTTGAGAGCCGCGGCTTTACTGCTACTGTGGCAGCTTCCCACCTGGACCGTAAAAAGGCACTGATCTTGGACTACAGCGATCCCAAGCTACCATGCTGCACCCGGCAGAATGGTGACCGTAATGTCTGTCACATGATTCGTCCGTGACTGACCTCCTAGAAGAATCTAGAAGGCTCATGATGACCACCCACATGCCATCTGTTCCAGGCTCACAAGAGCAAATATTGACATCATCGTAATTGTAGACGTCACCTTTGCCTTGGTCGTTACAGCGGTTGTGGTCTTGGTCATAGTCTTGCTTGTCTTGTCATGGTTGTCATTGCCGAAGGCAAAAGTAGTACGTGGTCGTTGTTGCCACCGCTGCCTCGTCTGCTTGCGGCTTACGTCAGATCCCAAGCCATAAAGCCAAAATCTCGAACCCTTTCTTCACCAAAACTCGACAAACCCTGGCCCACAACAAACTACCCATTGAAACCTTCAAGAGACATGCCAATTCAGTAACACGACATGATCATGAAACTTTAACCCCTTAGCACAACCCGCCCCCTCCCAAATCGTCGCTGTTGTGGTTGTGGTGGTCGTCGTGGTGGTGGTTGTGGTGGTCGTCGTGGTAGTGGTGTTGGTATATATATACTAGTTTGAGTAAGACTGATCAGGTTTCACATGTAATTAGGTGCACAGACTGGGCCTGGTACAAGCGAAGGCTGCAGGTAAAGGTTGAGAAATTAGATTTCCAGGAGCCGATTTTCTTTGATTTTCCTTGAGAGCCCAGGCATGGGGACCTGCTGTGGGGTCGCGTCCTCTTCATGCGAGACGAGCTGCGCGAGGTTGCTCCTGGTATTCTGCTGGGTCTGGGTTCCATGGGTGCCACCGGGGGAGTGGCGAACTGCGCGCCCTTCGTTTTGGTGCGGCCGCCTCTGCCATCTGAGTCGTAAAGCTACGAATGGCCATTTGGATAATGGAAAATGGAAAATAAAATGGAGACTACTATAGTCTATTGGGGGTATATAAGGATAATGGAAAATAAAATGGAAACTACTGTATTTAAAAAAAGGCGCCGTCTGATGCGAGCCCTTCATGCTACGTCTAGCAGTATATGACGAGTGGTCCATGCTGCAGACTGTTGGCCCATTCCACGTCTGGGCTTGCATGCAGTGCTTAGAAAGAACGCAGCAAATTCCGTTCTGCCTGAGCTTTAGGCTGGCTCCACGTGCTGACACAACCTCCCTCGGCTTTCCGTATGGTTCTTCTCTGGCTAGATTTTGTGGTTACTCCCACCCCAGGGCAGCCTACCTTCCCGCCAGGAGCTGCTCACGCCCACGCAGCTGACAGTGAAGCGTGAGACGGAGTTGACCGATAAAGCTGTGTCATGATGTGCAGTGCAGGCAACATGGCTGCATCAGCATTTCCATACCTCAAATCCAAGTTAAAAGGTAGTTGGTGTGCCGGCTAGGTTGCCAACTGTTCCTCTCCAACTGCATGTTGTGTAGCTACGCAATTGGGTGCCAAGCACGTCCTGGCACAATGAGAGAGTCGGAATGCAGCGACAGCGGCAGCAAGCTTTCTCTGATCCAAATTCAGATTCCAGGAATACCCTGAACATTGCTGTACACCCCTGCTCTGAGTGTTCCAGGACCTTCAATTCCCCCAAATTCCAGCGGGTGCCGCAAACGTATTCGATATGCCCCGTGCGAAAAAAGTTTCGGCTATTCCAGCCTTTCTTCGGTGATAGCCGAATGCCTGCTGAAGGGACCATTCTTTGAGAGACGGGTTATATAGTGATATAGGGGTAACACAGGGGATATATGGGGATAATGGAAACGAAAATAGAAACTGCTATTTAGGATGGTGGCAGCTGCCATGACTGATGTGACACCTTTGTTGCTGCTAACCTGCAGGCATTTGTTGCTTAGAAGACACAAGACGACCACCTGGCATCTCTCCTAATACATGCATTCAAGGTACTAATGAAGCAATCGGGCTGTTGACCTCATGCTCAGCACAGAGCCCGACACGCTGGCAAGTTTTAAGTCGTATAAGGCAGCCATTCAAACAGATTAGGACCCTTGTGTAGACAAGACGCGGACGCATGATGCCATCGTTTCTCAGGCGCTGCGGCTTGCTCTGCTCTTTTCTTGTACTTGGAATACCTGTGCACATTTGACACAAAAGTGATGCCAGCAGTCTGCAGACATGACTGATGGACAACAAGTTCTGTCAGATTTCGGACATGTCTGTGCCAACAGTAGGGTCAGAACTTTGTGTGCCAATATAACCCCAATATATACCCTATTATAATATAGTAGTTTCCATTTTCTTTTCCATTATCCCTATATAACCCCTATTGGGTCTACAACAGCAGTACTGTAGGGTCTCTTGTAGCCTGCAAGGTGAGGTCAGGGTGCGTGTGGGGCTCAGTCACTGTGCTTTACATCATGCCCCCCTTGCAAATGCCTCTGCTTCGCTCTTGCATGGCAAGGACATGCAGAGAGTACAAGTCCTGCATCCCGTGCAGGCACAGACGAGTGGCATAATGAAGGAAAAGCAGGGGTTGTGGAATGAATAAAAACGAGCTATTAGAGAGGGAAGCTTTTAACCTCTAAGCCCCTAACCCCAAACCCTAAACCGCAACCCTCTTTGAACCCCAGAATCAAAGCACCAAGCCCTCTAAACCCTAAACCCTATTCAAACCCTAAACTCCAAAAGCTAAACACCAAACACTTCAAACCCTAAACCCTAGACCCTAAACCCTAACCCTAAACCAGGGCTTCTGTCGGGTTTCTAGTTGCTTACTGCGTGGGCAGCCGAGCCAGGTGCCGCCGCTTCAAAATGCCAGGCCAAGCCTGCCTAGTTTAGGGTTTAGGATTTAAGGATTTAGGGCTTCGGGTTCAGGATTTAGAGTTTCGGGTGTAGGGCATAGGGTTAATTATGACTTGTAAGATTATTGTATTTAGATTTTTGTCATAATGAAAAGCAGTGAGATTCTTATTGCCTAATATCACGAGCACGACTATTCATGTTTATATTTCTAAGATTGTTGTTATTAATCTTCTGAATACTATGTTTGTTATTATCATTATTATTACTATCAATATTACTATGCTCGATGTTTTTTTACCGACATTTTTGTTTCTAACATTGTCATTATCACTAATCCTAAGTATTCTTAACTAATATCAATGAGCATGATTGCTTTCAATAAACTTGTATTTTCATTCTTATATATACCATTATTATTGGTATCATTATTATTATTCCTATGTTTATGCCTACTATTATTCATAATATAACAAGATCTAAGTTGGTCAAGGATTTTTGGTACAGGATTTAGGTATGTCTTGGGCCTAGACCTACGGTTTAGGCATAAGGTCAAGGTAGAGTTCTTGGAGGGTCAGGGGAACTTAGTAAGTGGGTGAATAACGGGGATAACGAGGGTTATTATATGGGTTATAGGGATTATTAACCTACTTACTAAGTCCCCCTGACCCTCCAAGTTTTGAGGTTTGGGGATAAGATCTCAAGTAGATGCAGGGCAAAGAACCACAGTATGAGTCATCGAGGAAAAGGGTTAGGGTAAATGCCCTTAAACCCTAAACCGTTAACCTAAACCCTAAACCCTAAACTTTCGCCTGGTGGACCTGTTACTGCCGCTGATGATGTGCTGCGTGATGGTCGTCTTTGGGAAGGTGAAGGTCAAGAGGGCGCGGCGATGGGTGGTGGGGACTGAGGGCCAGTATGGTAAGGTTGCGCGCCGCAAGATCTGGGTGGTTGTCACAATTATGGGCCCTTTTTGGATCCCTATTATAATAAGGCACCTGATATTTAGGGTACCCAAAACGGGACCATAATTTTGACAACCACCCATCTACTGAGTAGTTGTGCATGGCTAGGAACTGTCTGGTAAGGGATTTTCTTGACCGGGCCCCGCTGCTTGGTCTTGATGATGCAAGGGCTTTTCCATGGTCTCGTGCCATTCGGGAGGGCCTCTGAGTGGCCGTACCCGTACCACACTTTTGTAGTGCCTGACTCCCTGAGAAGGCTGATGTAGCGGCTTTGAGTTGAAGGTTGATGTGGGACACTTCGTTACGCCTGCCTAAGTAGGCTTTCCATGCAGATGGAAAAGGGTGTTGCAAAAAAAACACTAAACCAATAAGTTCCAGCATGAGACCTGATGCAGCATAGGCAGATGAATTCTGCGTACTGGCCACCGGTGCAGACCATTGGGGCTCCCTCCTCAGATGATAGTATGGACATCATCAATGATAGTTGTATTCATGAACAACAGTTATTTTTAGAGGAGTAACAATAAGGCTAGTAATGATCGTCAGAATGTTCATGGTCTCAGGGTAGGGTCCAAGTCACTTCCGCTGAAGAGCGTTTCAGAGATGAGGCTAAGAAGACTCCAAGATCGCGGTCTCCGCCAGAAGATGCCAGGGACTTGCTGGCTTCAGTCCGCAGTAGATCTCCAAGAAGCAGTTTGCGGACATTTGCTCGATGGCTTGGACTGAATCTTCCTTTCCAGCTGTGTTGCTCGAGCAATCACAAATTCTTCTGTGTCAGAGCCGATGGTGCAAGCCGTGGCCTCTGCCTTGCCTTGGGGCCCAGAATCGGTACGGGAAGAGTTGCATCGGTCCATTGAGCTTGGAGTGCTTCAGGTCCTTTGGCGCCTTAAAAGGCGTGTTCAGGGTCAGGACTGTCAGGATTCAGCAGCTCAGCCAACTCTGCTTGCACAGCAGCCTGACCGTGGACGACGCCTGGCTTCCCAGCTGGAATCGCTGCTGGGCTTTGTGCCAGAGTCCACGACGCTGCGGCCACGCAGCGCAAGACAGCTGCTTCGGGCACGACGCCTCTTGGCTCTGCTGGATTCCGTGCATGGCCTCCTGAGTTCTGGGCGACATGCCACCTGCCGGGAACTCTACTATCGACACTTGTGCTCCCAGTAGCGATTTCTGGAGTGGTTTGTTTATTTTGTATGCTAAGACCTTTGTTTTCCAGTTTTTGACATGCTTGCCAAGGACATGTGCCACTATTCTCAAGACAGCAACTGAGTGATGATATGTTGAAGAGACTTTGCCAGACGCTTGCAGTGCCCCGGCACTATCTGCGCCTTGTCGGAACGGCCAAGGGCCTCGTGCGAGGTCACCTGCGAATCTTGGAGCCTCGACCTGCTGGCCAGTCGGGCGAGTCTGTGTGGGTGGATGGAATGGACCCACTGGAGCCACGAGGCCACTCGATTTCACCGATTTGTGCACATGTACTCAGGGTGGAAACAATGGCGGAGCATGTGTTCATCGTGGAGAAGGAAACCGTGTTTCACCGACTCTTGGACGAGGGTTTCTTGGAGAAGCACAAGCCTTGCATTGTCGTGACAGCCCGGGGTTTTCCTGACGTCCCAACTCGGTACTTCCTCCGCCATTTGAAGCAAGCCTGTGCTAATCCCAAGTTCTTTGTCTTGGTTGATTTTGACCCTTCTGGTCTATGGATTGCTGCAACTTATGCCTTTGGCCCCCAGAAGGGCGCATGGTTTCAGGACGACCTAACAATGCCGGAGGCAGTTCCTTTGCTTTGTGCTGGAGGTGTTGAAGGGGCTTCTCGATTTGGGCTTCGAAGAAGCGACGTCCTACCATTGACAAAAGCTGACACCGCCAAGATGGGAGGGTTACGGAAGCGACTGAAAGAAGTTGGCTCAGGTGACGATATCCTTCATCCCTATATGCAAGGTCTCAACGAGCTGTCCAGACAAGGGCTAAAGTATGAGATAGATGCCTTGGACAACTTGACCGAATTCGTTGCATTTGCAGCTCGTCAAGAGCGCGACAAGGCTGGGACACAGCAAGATTCCTCGTTGTGCCGTTGAGGGCAGAACGTGCAAGAAGGTCGTGCTAGAGGTACTAGCGTGTGCAGAGCACAGAAAAAGCTGACAGTTGCACCATCTATACAGCTGCTTCGGAAACGTGACTGTCTCACTAAGACATTCCTGTGTTTCAAGGTGAGGCTCTCAGACTTTGAGATGATGGATGGGCAAGGAGGACGCAGCTTGCTGTAGATGCCACGCGTAAAGAGACAGGCATTCCATTACACCCTTCTTTTTGGAGGCCGTTCCTTGGGCAAAGGATCCTTTGGTGTGGTACGGCGCATCCGACGCAAGGCCCGCCATTTTTCCGTTCAGTGATTCTGATTCATGACCGCCAGCAATCAAGGAAGTCTTATCTCATGAGACTCTCCGGGAGTTTCTGGCTTTGCAACGGTCCTACGTCTTGGCATGATGCAGGGAACCGATGATGTCTATGCACTCAAGACCATGCAGAAAGCGGAGGCTGGGCCCCGCAGGTTTCACGTTTCACATTGCTATTGTGGTGGTAGTGGTGGTGGTGG